>JAEOAD010000032.1:20512500-20590000 GCA_036365145.1 Orientallactaga sibirica | reverse complement strand
ATTCACGTGTAGGAAATTCAAAGTGATTTATGATTTATTTGTTTATGTGTAAGCCCCTTTCCATTTTGATCCATTCTATAAATTTCTTCTCAGCTTTCTTTTTAAAATATTTTGTTTATTTATTTATTTATTTGGCAGAGAGGGAGATAGAGAGAATGGGCACACCAGGGCCTCCAGCTATTGCAGACGAACTCCAAAGGAGTGTGCCCCTTGTGCATCTGGCTAACGTGGGTCCTGGGGAATCGAACTTGGGTCCTTTGACTTTGCAGGCAAACGCCTTAAACCACTAAGCCATCCCCCCAGCCCTCTTTTTTTTTTTTTTTTTTTTTTTTTTTTTGAGATAGGGTCTCACTGGAGCTCAGGGTGGCTTCGAACTCAAGGCATCCTCCTACCTCTGCCTCCCAAGTGCTGGGATTAAAGGTGTGTGCCACCACACCTCTTTTATTATTATTATTATTTTATTTTACTATTTATGGGGTGGGGGCAGGGCCCCTAGCCACTATAAACAAACTTCAGACACACGAACCACCTTGTGTATCTGGCTTTATCTGGGAACTGGGGAATCGACGAATCCTGAGTCATTAGGCTTTGTAGGCAAGTACCTTAACTGCTGAGCCATCTCTCCAGCCCTCTTCTCATTTGAGTTTCCCATTGAGTGGTAGCATTTGATTTACTTACATGTTTGATTTGGCTAACTGTTCAGTCTGGCAGAGTTTTGAAGTATTGGTAATGCTAATTTTTGGTCTGTTCACAAAATACTTAATAATTATTTTAACCAGTAGGTAGACTTAGGTGTGATTTGAGTAGTATGTGTGTGTGTCATATTTGTTGTTGCTGGCCCTGAAGACTTTGGTGTAGATCAGAAAATAAGAAGGTGCCTTAAGCCCGTCATGGTAAAAGGTTGGGGAAGGAGGTGTCACTAGTACTTGGCAGATCACTAGACATGGCACTCTGTTGGTCAGGTAGTACTTCACACATGTGCCTCTCTGAGTCAGGGCAGCCAGCTGCAACCGTCCATCCACTTTTTATTGCTGCACCCCTAACAGCCAAATAACTGTAGCAATCTGGTAGTCCTCCCACCTGTGGTTTTTCACAGTATGATCTCTCTCTAGCCCAGGCTGACCTGGAATTCACCATTCACTACGTAGTCTCAGGGTGGCCTTGAACTCACAGCAATCCTTCTACCTCTACCTCTACCTCCCAAATGCTGGGATTAAAGGCATGTACCACCATGCCTGGCTAACCTGATAGTTCTCTCCCCTTCCCCCCTAGGTAGGGTTTCACTCTAGCTCAGGCTGACCTTGAATTCACTATGTAGTCTCAGGGTGGCATTGAACTCATGGAGATCCTCCTACCTCTGCCTATCTTTACTTGATAGCTTTTAATGATTGATTTGGAACTCATTTTTTTTAGTACAACCAATTATGAATTGAATAATTTTGTTTGTAGGAGGGACAAAAAAAAGGTGCTTAATTTTGTTCCAAACCCAGCAGGGGTGTTATATAAACATACTTTGTATTACCATAATACATGCTCTATTGAACTTTATAAAATCCAAAAATTAAAAAAAAATTGTATTTATTTGAGTGAGAAAAAGAGGCAGAGAGAGAGGGAAGGGGTGCGTCAAGGTTTTCAGCCAATGAAATGAACTCCAGATGCATGTGCCCCCTTGTGTGCATGTATGACACTGTGTGCTTGCATCATTGTGCGTCTGGCTTACATGGGAACTGGAGATTTGAACATGAGTCCTTGGGCTTTGCAGGCAAGTGCCTTAACCCTCTAGTCATCTGTTCAGCCCAAAATCCAACACATTTTCAGTTCCAAAAGATGTCAGGTGAAATTTTTGACTATAAGCACTAATAATTTAAAGATGGGCAATGAATGGCAACACTTATTGCTAGTTTTATTTCTCTCAAGATTTCACAGGTAAACTTTTTTAATTTGTGTGGATTTTAGCATTCTTTCTTTGCATGTAAAAAATTTTAATCTGATTAGTGTCTAAGGATGACATAATTCATCCTTTGTTTTCAAATTTTTGCTAAATTGTCAGTACTGGTTTTGTGAAGTTACCAATTTTGGATGAAATCCTTTCATACATACAGCATTTATCTTACTTCACATTCTAGTCTATAAAATTCTTATAGTAAACCCACTCATGAAAATGTCAGCATATCTTATAATGTGGAACTTCTTGATTTAACTATAAATTCATGGCTAATGAGTGGGAAGGTATTTGATAACCCTTTCAGTGTTTTGCTGGACACAGTGCTAAATTTCTAAGGTTACATCATGGCTGAGGACAACTTTTCAGATATAGCTAACTGGAACTGAATTATATGAGAATTATTGTCTTGAACCTTGAGTCCAGGGTAAAAGGTGCAATGAAACCTGCCTGCTGGGGTTTGGCAGGCAAGTAGACTACTGCTTCACTTGCTTTTTATTTTAATAGGTTGCAAATTTCAGGTACAATGCCTATTCAAATGAATGCAACAAAATGCATTAGCAGGTCTTTTGGAATGACTTTGAATAAATAGTTATTGTCCATAAATATATCTAAATGTTTTTAACTAAGCATTCATAAATTTTAGGTTCCATAGAAACATTTCCTCAAAAGTACTTAAAATATAAAGCAAGTCTCTTTTTCCTCATTTGTATCATCAGTGAAGGAATTGGTCTAGATCCAGTTCTCCTATAATTCTAGAATTGTCACTAATAGTCTTTTCCTGTGATTTCTTGTAATTTCTAAATTTCTTAATATGTAGAAAATAATTAATTTGAAATCTGTTCCAAACCTTGTAATTCTGTTATTTCTTCCACTATAGTATACCTAGTACATGTTAATATCAGTGGTATAAATACTGTAATTTTCATTTAGTATTTTTATGGAATAACAGAAATGTACTTTAAAAAATATTTATTTGAGAGTGACAGACTGACCGACCGAGAAAGAGTGAGGGAAAGAGAGATAAAATGGGTGCACCAGGGCTTCCAGCCACTGCAAATGAACTCCAGATGCATTTGCCACCTTGTGCATCTGGCTTATGTGGGTCTTGGGGAATCGAGCCTCGAACTGGGGTCCTTAAGCTTCACAAGCAAGGGCTTAACTGCTAAACCATCTCTCCAGCCCCAGAATTGGATTTTTTCTTAAAAAATATTTTACTTAGAGAAAAAATGGGTGTACTAGGGCTTCTAGCCACTGCAAATGAACTCCAGACTCATGCCACCTTGTTCTTCTGGCTTACATGATTTCTGGGGAATTGAACCTGGGTCTTTAGGCTTGGCAGGCAAGTGCCTTAACCACTAAGCCATCTCTCCTGCCGTGTTTTTTTTTTTTTTTTTTGGTCTCATCTCCTCTCTTTTCTCCTTTCCTCTTTCTTTTCTTTCTTTCTTGTATTTAAAAGAAAGAATTGGAGATTTCACATTTATTGAATAGCTGGTATGATGCAAACTGGAGTTATTGAATTCCAAATAAACAAATTTTACCTTTTCATCATTTGATCTGTTGCTTTTTAGCACCAATACTCTTGGTAACCACCTGATGTTAATTTTACAATGGGTTAACAGCTTTCCCCTGCTTAATAATAAGTCCTTCTTCTGTGACTCTCAGAAAGGATGGCTTATTGTCCTTTCTGTGCAGTCTGGGCAAACCTACTGGTGGTGACTCGAGTACTGTCCACAAAGGGGTCCACACAACGAGAGAGAGTTCAGTGTGAGAATCTAGACGAGGTCCTGGCTTCTCCACATTTATCCCAACATGGTTCCATGAAGCCATGCACCTGAGTGGTGAATTACACCTTCTGCTGCTTGGCGGCCACCAGGTGCTGCAACTTTGCCTGGTTGGCTTCACCCAGCTCCACCACGACAGCAGCCCTGGAGAGCTTCTGCAAGCAAGCTCATGTATGCGAGCAAATGGACTTCTGGTTCGCCTTTCACCCCCTTTTCTTTTCTTTTTTTTTTTTTTTCCTTTTGGGGAATTTTGCTATATTGTTCAGGTTGGTCTTGAACTCCTGGGCTCAAATGAGCCTAAATTCCTCAGACTCCCTATCTGGCGTAGCTGGGAGTATAGGTAGGCCACTACCCCCAGTACTGGGCCTTGAAATGATCCAGGAGATATTTCTTCATGCAGTTGGAAGGTTTAAGTAACTATTTCAAAATAAGTCAAATAATTAGAATGTCATGATGGTACTTGTTTCATTTTAACCTGTTAAGTTAGCAAGAGAACGCAGTTACGGTTTTGTTTTTGTTTTAGCGGACATGTTTGGAAAGGAATGAAAATGTACTAATGGCAATAATTTTGTGAGAATACTTTCTTGTCTTCATTGCAGTATGTTTTTTTAAAAAATATTTTATTTTTATTTATTTGAGAGAGAGAATGAGGCAGAGGAAGAGACAGAGAAAGAATGGGCACGCCAGGGCCTTTAGCCACTGCACACAAACTCCAGATGCATGTGCCCCCTTGTGCATATGGCTTACGTGGGTCCTGGAGAATTGAACCGGGATCTTTAAGTTGGTGATTTTTAGTTTGACAGATGATGCGATTTGGGATATGTGACCTTTAATTTTTGCTGTGGGCTAGACTAGTTTCTCTGTAAAATGAAGTTCTTACAAGGACGCCATGAACTATGCAGTGAGGAACTATCAGTAAATACTTGAATTTTGTAGGTTGCTTTTTGAATTCTCTGTGTGTAAGTATTTCCTATGTTAATTGATAGATTCATTAGCCTATGATACGTTTTATTTTTTAAAATTTTATTTTTATTTATCAGAGAGAGAGAAAACAGACTATGAATGAGATTGGGCATACCAGGGCTTCTAGCCACTTCAAATGAACTCCACATGCATGTGCCACCTTGGGCAGCTGGCTTATGTGGGCTTGGGGGAATTGAACCTGGGTTCTTAGGCTTCGTAGGCAAACACCTTAACCACTAAGCCATCTCTCTAACCCGTGTTTTTTATCCTCTGAAAAACAAGAAAACCTGAGGTTTGAAATTATAGCTAGTAATTGTCCTCAGGGCAAGAATTTGAATACAGATTTCTGACTGCATATCTAATTTTTCTTGAAATTTTGCCAATAAAGCTTTTCTAAATGTCTTGTAGCCTTTACTTAAACTTTTAAAGTAAAAACAAAACAGTCCCATGGATGGATGTGTTTGAGAGAGAGGGAGAGACAGAGGCAGAGAGAGATAGAGAGAATATGAATAGAGCTGTTACTTCGAGACAGGGTCTTACCCTGTAGCCTTGCTGGCTTGAAACTGTGTAGCTCAGCCAGGCCTTTAACTCACAGCAGTCCTCCTGCCTCAGCTTTCTGAGTATTAGGATTACAGATATGAGACACCATATTTGACCTCACATTAATTCTTTCTCCTTGATTCCTGTAGCCCTGTGTTTCTAAGTCTTCTTGAGCTATTATTTTTCCTTCATCAAATGACTATAATTTTTCTCATCTCTTTAATTTGATATGGAGAGGTTCAATCCTTTGCCTACTGATTTTTGCTTTGAAAAAACCACCATCCCCAGGTAGTGTCTTCATTCTAGCTCAGGCTGACCTGGAACTCACTTTGTATTTTAGGGTCACCTTGAACTCACAGTGATCCTCCTACCTCTGCCTTTCAAGTGCTGGGATTAAAGGCGTGAGCCACCATGCCTGGCTTGAAAAAACAACTTTTATTCACTTTGGAGAATGTTCTTGTACTTTGCATAATTACAGATCTGTTTAACTTTTTTTTTAACCTGAGTGTTGTGTTCTGCCTGTGTATCTAATGCATATTGTGTGGAATATAATTATTATATGAATTTAGCTGCCCTTTTGAAACTTCAGAAATTCTCACTTGGGTTTGAAAACGCCTCTGCCCCTCACCTTGATGTAGACTTTACTGAGTGCTGCAGATTCCTTCCCTCCCATCTTGGTTCCAAACTGCCCCTGTCCTGAGCATGTTGTACTAAGTGATCAGTTTGCTGTCTGCTTGGCCATTGGGAATTTGTCTTCAGTTCCCATTGCTGCCTTGTTCTTCAGTAGTTTTTCTTTAGATTATCCGATGACGTGTGAATGCTCTGAGTGTTCAGATGTTCTGTCTTGTGCCTGGTCTTTAGAAACTTGAAATTCTCAAGTCTCCTGCACAATGTGATGACTGTTTGGTGAGATTATTTCCGTGCAAGTTAAAAAAAAAAAAAAAAAAAAAAAAAAAACCAAACCAACCAACAACACATGTAACCCATTATTTTTAAGATTATAAAATACATGCTGTGTTTTCCTTGAAATTTAATTTATTGATGAAAGCTCTCTGATGTTAAACTGTACAACACTCTTTTACATTGAAAATGTTGTGTTACATGAACTGAATCAGAATGAGGGAAGATAATGAATCATGTGGGGTGTGTATTATCAATTGCTCCACTTCCCTTCATAAAAAAGAAAATGGACTATTATAACAGCATTTGTCACAGTATTCCCAAATCTGTGCCTATCATTTCTGTTTGATTCTAAAGCATGTTTTTCACATTTTACTCTTTCTGAATTTAAACCAAAGTTTACACTCAGTTCCATGTTTAAACAGACTGTCCAGTAGTGGAGGTTTGCATAGGGTATGTAGCCTCAGTCATGCTGATTTTTTTAAATTAAAAAATTGTTTATATTTATTAGTTGAGAGAGAAAGAGGCAGAAAGAGAGAATGGGCATACCAGGGTCTTCAGCCACTGCAAACGAACTCCAGTTGTGTGCACCACCTTGTGCATATTCTGGCTTACGTGGGTCCTGGGGAATCACACCTCACCTGGGGTCCTTAGACTTCACAGGCAAGTGCTTAACCGCTAAGCCATCTCTCCAGCACGTCATGCTGAATTTGTCATTATTTTTCTAAATTAAAAAAAATTATTGAGCTTTCCATAAGGCTTTATTTTATATGGATGGCACTTGCTGATATTTACTATATTAATTGACATGGGTTCCCCTCCCCTTGCAAATTTTGTTTATGTGTAGATGTGTCTTTGTGCCATGGTGTGCATATGGAGATTAGAGTTGTCTGTGCTCCACCATCTTTGATACAGGGTTTCTTTATTATTATTTTTATTGAGAACTAATATGAACACAGAGTAAATGGATCATGTTCCTGTCCTTTATCTTACCCCCTCTCCCCTGAGGACCCTCCCCTTTTAGGGCGGTTCTTCCTCTGATACAGGGTTTCTTGCGGTTGTAAGAGACCAGCCTGTGACCTTCTCATTCTAAGTAGGTCTGCTTGCCATTGCCCCAGGCAAGCAGGGATTACAGATGCCTGTACCAATTTTATATTTAGCTATCCTGGGTGCTGGGGACTTGAACCTGGTGAAACTTGGTCATCAGGCTTTATAAACACTGAGTATCTCCCAGGCCCAACTAAAAGTTGTTAAACCATAAGAACATACGTGTACCTGTTTCAGTCTGTTTTTAGTGATACCATATGTGGTAGTTTGAATAGATGACCCCCAATATATTCAGTGTTTTATTAATTCATAGTTTGCATCTGCAGCCACTTGGCTGGAGGCAGTGTCACTGGGCGGATCTTATGGTGTGGCGGTGGGCTTAGGATTTCAATCTAAAGATATGCAAAGTGTGCCTGGCTGGGTTCCTGAGGTGTGCTGTGCTGTGTGGCTTTTTGGCTGTGGTTTTGCTCTCTGTGTTTGGTCCTGTGAAAAGCAGGCCAGCTTCTCCTGCCATTATGGAACTTCCCCTGGATCTGTAAACTTCAATAAATAATACCCCTTCCTCCATAACTGTGCCTGGTCTGGAAGTTCATCTCAGCGGACCTGACGCTGCCTGCTACACCATACTATAGTTATCCTAGAAAACTGTTGTCAGTGCTTTTCAAAAATTTTTCCTATTTTTAAAAGTTTTCATTTATTTATTTGCAAGCAGAGGGAGACAGAGAGAGTGTGAATGGGTGTGCCAAGGCTTCTAGCTCTGCTAACGAGCTGACGCTTGTGCTGCTTTGTGCATCTGGCTTTGTGTGGGTATTAGGGAATCGAACCAGGGTTATTGGGCTTTGCAGGAAAGCATCGTAACTGCTGAGCCATCTCTCCAGCCCAAGTTTTTAATCTTTGTAAAGATAAAATGAATTAATTTTATTGCCTCTGAAAGTCTGTGAAGTTGTGATCAGCTATGTTAAATTATTTGCATTAGTATAAGTGCAAGTGGTTCATGTTGAATTTGGCTTCTTTGACACCATCTCAGAGTTTTGTTACATTGTTGTATTGCTATGAAAACTGTACTTTGATGAAGAAGACTGCTTATCACATACCAGAAAAATGTTAATATAGCAGTAGGAACAGTCGGCCTTTGTACAATAGATGTTATAATCTCTTGTAAGTTAGGAGTGGTCTGTGTGACTAATACATGTTTTTAAGAAAGATTGACATTTAGTCTGAAACATCTGCTTCATCTGTTCAAACATCTTTATTATTATTATTTTTTTATTTTTGAGAGAGAGAAAGAGAGAATGGATACACCAGGGTCTTTCAGCCACTGTGAAAGAATTCCAGGTATGTGAGTCCCCCTGTGCACCTGTGTGACAGTACATACTTGCATCACTGTGTGTCTGGCTATGTGGGACCTGGAGATTTGTGCATTCTTAGGCTTTGCAGGCAAGTAAGTGCCTTAACCACTAAGCCATCTCTCCAGACCTAAAACATCTGTTTGTTTGTTTGTTTGTTTGTTTATTTTTCAAGGTAGGGTCTCCTTCTAGCCCAAGCTGACGTAGAATTCACTGTGTAGTCTCAGGGTGGCCTGGAACTCACAGTGATCCTCCTACCTCTGCCTCCCAAGTGCTGGGGTTCAAGGTGTGCACCACCATGCCCAGCTCCTAAAACATCTTTTAATTTCAGAGGAATATTAACGAAGGAAGCAGTATGTTAATGTGTGGATAAGGGCATGCATTATCAACATAAAATGGCTTTATGAATACTTAGTGTAGGAATTTTTTCCTCCCCAAATTGTTATTCCATAGATTGCTAAATTTTTTAGTAAGTAGCAAAACAATATAAGTAGTCTAGAATCCCTTTCCTTCCTCCCTATCTTCCCTCCCCCTTCTTCTCTCCCCCATCCATTCATTCACTCATTCTTCAGTGCTGAGATAAGCCAGCCCTATGCATGCCAGACAAGCATTTTTACCAGTGAGCTATAGCCCAGCCCCTGTGCTTTTTCAGAAGCATGGTCATTTCTTCATGCATCTTTGCACTTAGTCCTCTTAGTTCTGCTGAACATCAAGAAAAGGAAAACAAGTCCGTTGGTCCTGGTCCAGGCAGTGGCAGGCACATAGTACAGCCAGTTATCTCTCCAAAAATACTCAAACCCCTAAATATTGCCAAGCTTCTAGATTTAACCACAGTTTGCTGGGCATACAGTGTTGGGAGAAACATAGTAAACTATACAAGGATGGATTAGCTACATTTAAAAAGTGATGGCACACATCTTTAATCCCAGCCCTGGGGAGGCAGAGGTAGGAGGATCACCATGAGTTCAAGGCCACCCTTGATACTACATAGTGAGTTCCAGGTCAGCTTGGGCTACAGTGAGACCCTACCTCAAAAAACAAAAAAAACAACAACAAAAACAGAAAGAGAATTTTACCAAGAGTAGGACAGTTAGCACAAAAGGATTGATTTAACTTTAATTCACACATCAGTGATTATATTAAATTTACATAATTAAAATAATTAAATGGTAGAGAACCCACAAAGTACAACAAATGTATCTACAACAAGAATTTTTAGCCAGACATGGTGGTGCACACCTTTAATGCCAGTACTCAGGAGGCACAGATAAGGAGGATTGTTGTGAGTTCAAGGCCAGCTTGAGACTATATAGTGAATTCCAGGTCATCCTGGACTAGAGCAAGACCCTATCTTGAAAAACCAGAGGGGTGTATGTGTGTGGGGGAGAAGTCTAAAGGTAAAGGAGGAAGTAAAGATGGGAATTCTTTCCATGCAAATACTAACTGAAGACATTTGACCCTCCCTCCCTCCTTCCTTATCTTATTTTACTTTATTTTATTTATTTGAGAGAGGGAGATAATGAAGATGAGCATGGCAGGGCCTCTAGCCGCTGCAGATGTACTCAAATGCATGCGCCAATGTGGATACTGGGGAAGTGAACCTGGGTCCTTTCACTTTGCAGGCAAGTGCCTCAACCGCTCTGCCATCTTTCCAGCCCTTGACCTAGCCTTCTTAACATCAGTGTGTGCAACAAAGAGCTTTCGTTGTCAGTTTGTGGTGTTTTGGTTTAGTGTAGGTGGAGCCTTGGTGGAGGAGATGTGCTGATGAGGTGGCTTTGACTCTTAGCAGCTGCTGTTCACCCAGTGTTGGCCAGGGGGTGATGTCCACCCTCTGCTCATGCCATATTTTCCCTGTCATCATGGAGCTTCCCCTTGAGATTGTAAACCAACATGAACACTTTCCTCCCATCAGCTGCTTTAGGTTATTTTGTGCCAGCAATGAGAAGGTAATTACAAAACAGTTTTAAAATTTAAAATAACACATTCACAAGAGAGATGGTTTTTATTTTAAAAACATCTGTGGCCTGGCCTTAAAACACACAAGATAGAAACTGTTAGAACTATTAGAAAAAAATTAGGCAAATTTATAATCATCGTAGGGGATTAAATGTCTGGTAGACCCAGCGATTTAAAAAGGAGCAGCACTCAATACGAGATTGGAGGAAGTTCTTACTCTGACTAAATCTCAGAAGGTTACTGTGTGAATGAGGCAGTATATTCAGTAAATGTAGTATCATTCAACAAACACTAAATGTGTGTATGAATATAAACATACTTTCACTCAGAAAATTTGAACACCTGTTAAGAATATACAATTTTACATGTACAAACGATATTGTCGTGCAGTCTCAGTATTCCCCGTGGAATTGTTCTGTTTAAATGATTTGCTTGTGTGGTGTGAGAGTACACACAGGTGTGCAGGTGGAGGTCCGAGGACAATTTCTGGGCCCTTCTCGGCCTGTCCACTCAGTTGAGGCAGGGTTTCTAGCTCTGATTCTGGCTCTGCTGCTCTTTGCTGTGCTTGCCCTGACTTTCTCGGGACTTCTCCATCTCCCCACCAGCATTGGTGTGCTGGGATTACAGAAGCTTCTGACTTTCTTCGTGGGGCTGGAGATCTTCTCAGCTGCACCTAATCAATGTTTTAAAAAATGTTTTTGGTTTTTTGAGGTGGGCTCTTGCTCTAGCCCAGGCTGGAATTCAGTGTGTAGCCTCAGGTAGCCTTGAACTCACAGCGATTGTCCTACCTCTGCTTCCCCAGTGATAGAATTAAAGTCATGCGGCAGCACACCATAATCACCCCATAATCCACTTTCCTTGTTCTGATTCTCTAGTAGCCATTGGCTATATTATCATTTATTTCTGTCATCTTCATTTAAGCAACACTTTCTGATTTTGTACAGCATAACCCTTTTGTCCCTTGACTTAAGGTCATTAATATTTTACTCCCTTGGTGGTGTTGCCAGTGGAATTGTTTTCTTAATTTTCTCTCTGATAGCTTATTGTTGCAGGGTAGAAAAAACCTGTTATTTGTCTGTTGATTTATAGCCTACACGTTTCTTTCCCTGTGATATTTTTAAGAATTCATGCATTCAAAATCATGTCGTCTGTACCAGATGGTTTTAGGTCTTTATCATTTTGATGTCTTTTCATACTTGTTTAATTTTTTTGTACTTGCAATGAGTGTTGAATAGCAGTAGCAAAAGCAGGCATTCTTTACTTTTTTATTTTTTACTTTTTTGAGGTAGGGTCTCAATCTAGCTCAGGCCGACCTGGAATTCACTATGGAGTCTCAGGGTGGCCTCAAACTCATGAGGATCCTCCTACCTCTGCCTTCTGAGTGCTGGTTTTAAAGGCGTGCGCCACCATGCCCAGCAAAAGCAGGCATTCTTAATTTTGCTGTCACCTTACAGGATACACTCTTGAGTGTTTGACCATTATGGTGTTAGCTGTCAGGTTTGGTACATGGCATTTCCTCTTTGCTGGTAGTCCCTTCTTTGTGGCCATGACATTCCCTCCTAGTGTATACATAGGAGAGAGTACAGCACTGCTCTTTCTGAGACTGGCTCATGTTGCTTATCGGTTGTCTCCACTCCTATTCGTTTTCCTGCAGGTGTTCTTTATAGTTCAACAGTAAAGCTCCTAGCTCTCTGTCACTCTGTGAGTGAAACACTGTTTTCATTCATCGATTGACACATACACACACCTGCAAGGTGTCATGGTAGAGAGTGACAGTACACATCAGCATGCATGTTGCTCTCTGTATGCTTTGATCTTTTCAGGTATAGATATGCTCAGCAGTGGAATAGCTGGATCATCAGATAGTTCTGGCTGGGCACGGTGGAAAGCAAAGGTGGGAGGATCTCTGTGAGTTCAAGGCCAGCCTGAGGCTACATAGTGAATTCCAGGTCAGCCTGGGCTAGATGAGACCCTACTTTGAAAAACAAAACAAAACAAAACAAGTCCATTTAAAAATTATTTGTGTGTGTACACACACACATTCCTGGGTCTTTTTCCACCTCCAACAAACATCAGACACTTGTATCATATTTTGGGTACTGGTGAATTGAACCCAGGCCAGCAGGCTTTTCAAGCAAGTGTCTGTAACTGTTTAGCCATCTTTCCAGCTCCCTGATGGTTCCACTTTTATGAGTTTTTTTATGTGTGTGTGGCATATGTAGGCATGTTTGTGCACATGCCTGTGGAGACAAGACAACAATGTCAGCTGTTTTCCTCAGTCAGTCTCCACCTTATTTATTGAGACAGGATCTCTCACTGAAGCCAGAGTGCACCCATTTGGTTTGTCTACCTAGCCACTTGTCCCGACATCTTCCTGTTTCTGCCTCCTGAGTGTCAGATCACAGTTGTGCCACCTGCCTCCACTCACTGAGGGTCCTTGTTGAGGCTCTCGTGCTTGCTGCTTATTAACCGGGCCGTCTTCCAGCTCCCTTTATATAGTAGCTGAACTCACTTATATTCCCGCCAACAGGGTATAATGATTTCTCCTTTGACTCTCATTTTCTCTAGCTGCTGCTACTTCTTATCTGTTTTTTGTTTTTTTGACAACTATCTCACTGGGTTGTTGGCATCTCAGTGTAGTTTGATGGCGTTTTTCTGATAACTAAGATGTTGGAGCATTTGTGTGTGGCACACATTTAGTGGCTGCTTATGTGTCTTCTTTGGACATGTGTGTGATCAGTTCATTTGCACGCTTACTGAGTTGAGTTACATTCTTGAGTTGCACAGGTTTTCTTCTCATTCTGTAGGTTGTCTCTTCACTCTGGTTCTTGTTCCCTTTCCTGTGCAGGATTTCTTGTTGAAATCCCATTTGTCGGTTCTTTCCTCTTGAGCCGTAAAGAGTCTATTCAGAAAGCAGTTGTCCAGGTCTGGATATTGACATGCTTAGCATTTTGAAAGCTTTGAGTCCCAATCGTATCCTAATTTGACTTATACTGAGTACATTTTTGTGGAATGAGAAATTGGGGAATAGTTTGTGCCTTCTCCATGTGGCTACCCAGTTTTATCAGCACTGATTCATTTGTTAAAGAGACTGCCTTTTCTGCAATTTCATGGTTTGGTATCTTTACGAGGATCAGGTGCCTGGTACATTGCACGTCTTCTAGTCTACTGGTCTATATTTACGCTAATGTCATGTTGTGATTCTGTAGTACATTGAGTCAAAAATTTGATACATCCAGAATTTTTCTTTTTGTTTAGGTTTATTTTGGCTATTTTGGGTCTTTGGGCTTCCATACGAATTTTAGAATTCTTTTTCCCTAGTTCTGTTAAGAATATTGTTAGAATTTTCTGGATATCAACGGTATTTTCTATTCTGTAGGCTTCCAGTTTGTTCTGCTGATACTTGACTTTGCTGCGAAGAAAGTTTTAAATTTCCTGTAGTCGTGTTTATTGTGTCTTGGGAGAATTTCCTGTATTCGTGTTTATTGTGTCTTGGGACTCTTCCTTTGCTGTTGGGTCCTCTTGAGAAGGTTCATAACTAATGCCTGTGACTTCCAGTGTATCACCTGTTTCCCCGTAGTGTTTTATTTAGACATATCTGGTAATACAAAACTCAAAAATCACTTAGTTTTTACAAGTAAAAGAATTTTAGTATGTATATCGTTGGTGAACATAATAAACATCATTTTAGGTTAAAGTACAAAGAAAATTTGAGAAGTATGCATTAAATGTGTGAATTCTGTGATAAGAATGCGGGAGATTTCAGCACAATTGATGACAAAGCTGAGCTGCTTCCTCACTTATGTGAAACAGTGTTCTTTGTTTGGCCTCTCACAGTGCCAGGAGAACTGTGTGGTTCCATTGATTGTTCCATGCTCTGGAAATCTGACCTTTAGCAGATGTTTGAGAAACTGCCAGCACAGCATGGTCAGCCAGCTAGACAGTTTCCCCTTGTTATTTCACAGGCCTTGTAACATGCCAGAGAAATGTTCCACTCTTTCTCATAATATCAGAAGCTTTGTGAAATATTGTTAGCATGTTGAAAAATATTGATAAAATGATGTAGTTTTTTTTCTCAAAATATGGATTGACCCCAACTGATTGAAAAAATACTCATTGAGCCAGGTGTGATGGCTCACACCTTTAATCCCAGCACTTGGGAGGCAGAGGTAGGAGGATCACTGTGGGTTTGAGGGTAGAGACTGCATAGTGAATTCCAGGTCAGCCTGGGCTAGAGTGAGACTCTACCTTGAAAAACCAAAAAAAAAAAAAAAAAAAAAAAAAGAGAGAGAAAAAAAAAGATTCATTGATTCATTGATACTCATTGTAAAAGGATTTTTAAAAAATGATCTTAGCTGTTGAGTTAATAATATTTTGGAGATTCAAATGTAAAATATTTTTGACTGAAATTATAATTACAGTTAATATTTTCTTGGTCATATTTACTTTACATAATTTAACCATTATTGTAAGTTTCTTATAATATAGAGTTCTTATTTAGTTTTAGGTATCTTTTTGGTTATAAATATCTAACAGGCTTTTGATAGTGATTGTGCACTGAGCAATTATTCTATCTGAAACTTGAATCTACATTAAAACCTGTTTTCTGAAGGACAGTAGTTTCTAGACGATGTAATGGGTTCAGCTGTGCAGCTCTGGGAATTCAGCAAGAACACTGCATGCTCTGTTTGCTTAAACTCTGTCCATTGAGTGCACAGGAAGGGGAGAAGGAGTGCCTTACTGTTTAAAACTTACGTGATGAATCAACAGGACCGGCAATTGCCAGACTGCGTCTTAACTGCAGGTGCTGGTTTTCCGCAGGACTCTGCAGTTGCTTTTCATTGTGTTAACTACCTAAAGAAGGGTTTTATTTTAAGCAGCATTTGGGGAATATAATCTTCTATATTTTCCTTTATGGTTTTGCAGCCATTTTGAATGCCTTTAGACTTTCATACTAAATTAGTTCTTCAGAGAATTGTAATTTGTAAAATGTTGGTATCTATGTGCCTGTCACCTTTAAAAAAAATGAAAAATGTCATATTCAGTATTAGGAGCTCCAAGAATATGCTAAATCCACATGAACTGAATGAAGGGCTGATATCAAGTTGCTTATAAGACTAAGTTTCACTAGATGAGAACGGTAGCATAATGCAGGAAACTGCTAGCTTCATGAACAGGCATTGATTCCCACTATCACCCCCATGAAAAAAGATAAGGCGCCAGAATTTTACAGGTTTGATTTTAATGAAGTGTGTTTGATCTCTATAGTGGTATGTTTTAGTAATCATACCTTTTTTTACTATTATCTATTTGCATGCTTGCATGTGTGTGTGTGTGTGTGTGTGTGTGTTTGTGTGTAGGTGCACCAAGGTATCTTACTACTACAAATGAATTCCAAATGCATGCTTGTACCAATTTTTGCATCTGGCTTTATGTGCTTGCTTGCTGGGGAATTGAACCCATTTGGCAGGCTAACAAGGTTTTCTGAACTGTGGTTCTCTGAGTAATCTTATTTTTACATAGTTATGCTGTTGCACTTTATTTTGAAAATCAGTGGAATTTTAGATGCTAGAATTCCCATGTAAGGGTATTGTCATACCATGCACTTTCTCAGTCCTTATTTAGGGGAGAATCTTGCTTACTTTTATGAAGATAGAGCAGGTTTCCAGCTTATGTTCCGAGTTGGGAAAGAATATTTTTGTTTAACTCATGGTGCTTTAGTGATTGTTAGAGCAATTCTAGGAAACGAATTCATTTATCCATGCTGTATTACCTACTATATTTCCTTCTTTTATTGCTGTGTAATAGGCTGTGCATAAATATATCATTACTTGGCTCTTTCAAAATCATGGTCATTTGGAGCAGTCCTGGGTTTTGACTTTTCAGTAGAGGTGTACTTCCCTGGAGTTTATAGGCATCTTGGTGTGTGTCTAATTGTGTGTGACTAATTGTAATCTGTATCTCCTTGATTGAAAAATTCATGTTTTCAAGTGCTTGCTGGCCATGTAAATATGTCCTCATTTATTAAGAACTTGATCTTATGCTTATTTTAATAATTTAGCTGTTTTTTCTCAGCACTCACAGAAAGTTCTTAAATGAATTGTGTCGATGTGTCAGGCAGTGGGCCTGAAAGTCAAGTGAGACAAGAAGAAAGCTGGGATGCAACTTTAAGGAAAGAGCCCACTCTGATTCCCCTGATCAGGATTGCATTTTCCCTGAGCACCTCTCCCCACAGTGCTTGCTGTAATTTAAGACTATAAACATTCCCTGGACTCACTCTCCTGTCACTGTGCCATCCTACACAGCTTTGTTTCCTTCATAGTTGTGGCCAACTGTGTGCTTTCTCTCTTTCCAGATAGGCACTGTGAGACCTTTGGCCTTAAATTTGTTCACTTCTGTTTGCCAGTTCCTAGAGGATTGTATGACATAAGGTCTTCATTATTTTTAATTCTTATTAAAATTAGGGAAATAAGTGGCTTGAGAGATGGCATAGCAAGTAAGATGCTTACCTGCAAAGCCCAAGGACCCAGGTTCGATTCCCCAGTACCCACGTAAACCAGATAAACAAGGTGGCACATGTGTCTAGAGTTGAGTTTGCAGATGCTGCAGGACCTGGTGTGCCCATTCTCTCTCTCTCTCTCTCAAATAAATTAAATAAATAAATAAAATATAAAAATAGGGAGACATGGATAGAAAGAAATGTATTGCCCACCTGTAATCCTAGTTATTCTAGTTTGGTCTGGGCTATATAGCAAGCCCTAATCTCAAAAAAAAAAAAAAAAAGTAGGAAGGAATTTAGGATTTTGGATCATACATAAGACAGGGTAAGTTCTGTTTTAACATGCTGGTTAATATGTACTAAGTAATAAAGAGAAACAGTGGAATTGGGTCAGAAGCCAACAACATTTTCTGTTCAGGGTCCCATCCAAGTACTAAGCCTTACCCTGTTGAGCCACTGAGATCAGATGACATTTGGCATGTTCAGGGAGGTGTGGCTGTAGATGAATAATTGATTCTTCGCAGGCCTTACAGACTTTGTCACAACAATTTCACTAAGATGGTGAAGGGGGAAAAATCTATGAGTAGTTCCTTGTTGAGTGATATGGCAGCATTTATGTAAATATTGTGCAGAAATGCTTGTGTTATCATTTGGTAACCTTTGACCTTAATGAAGAGATGTAGGCACAAAACTTGGGAGTCTGATTTTGATTGAGAAAGTGATCATGGAATGCTTCATATTAATTAAGTAAAATGAAAAAGGAAACATTCTGAGCAGTCAAATCTGGCAGTTTGAGGGGAAAATGGTAACGCAGGGCTCTTGTACGTGCTTGTAGCTTGTTTGCTCCTCACACTTGTGAAGTGGAGATTGTTAACTCATGTGCACTGAGAAGCAAAGGAAAGACAGAGAAGTTACAGTTTGCTCAAGATGACACGCCCAGTATGGGCCGAGCAGTACTTAGATACAGACCAATTGATGCTCAGTCAGGGCTCTTGAATTGTCTCACAAGGTAGGTAGAAGTATAGCTAGGATATTAGCAGCAAAAGCTAATTTACATACTGAAGAAATGTGAATGAAATGCAACCTGAGTTTGAAGACACTCTAAGTTAAAAGTTGTGTTAGCAAACAACTTGGAGCAGAGATGAGTTTGACTCATACTTTCAGGGGGTCTAGCCTCAAAGTTGTCTGCAGCCATTATGCAGGTCTGAAATGAGTTTAGACTATGATGACAGTAGGAGTGTGTGGAGGCTGCTGTACCTGATGGCAATCAGGAACTAGAGAGGAGTAACCAGAAGATGTTAGGGCCAGGTACACCCTTCAATGACACACACCCAAGTCACCTACTTTGTCCAGGTTGCCCCACTACCTCCCTGATACTTATTCAGATTTTTTTTCAAGGTAGGGTCTCATTCTAGCCCAGGCTGACCTGGAATTCACTCTGTAGTCTCACGGTGGCCTCGAACTCATGGCAATCCTCCTACCTCTGCCTCCTGAGTACTGGGATTAAATACATGTGCCACCATGCTCGGCTTGTATTCAGATTTTGAATCCATCAATGGTTTAGGTCAAGATCCCTTATGATGTAACTATCTCCAGAAATGCTCTCCCTGACACACCCATAGGTGTCTGGATGTCTCTCAGCCCAGTCAGGTTTATAATCAAGATGACGGTCACAGGGCAGGGGAGATGGCTCAGTGGTTAAAGGTACTTGCTTGCAAAGCCTGCCAACTTGGGTTTGATTCTCAAGTATCCATGTAAAGCCAGAAATAAAAAGTGGTGCGTGCATCTACAGTTTGTTGGCCAAGACAAGAGGCCCTGGTGCAGCCATTCACATGTTCTCCTCCCTCTCCTGTCCTTCCCCTTCACACACACACACAGACCCAAGCAAAAAATTAAAAAAAATCTTTTTGAAAGATTAACCTTCTTGAAGGGAAGGAAGAATGATTAGGAGAAAATAATTCCCATGGGTTGCACCAGGAATAATGGAAATACACTTTAAAAAAGAAATCATTTGAGCTAATGATAGCACCATTGCTTGCTTGTTGCAAGTGAAGAAGTGCAGCCTTCTGCAGAGTATGTGTCTGGAAATAGCAATCTGGGAGGCAGTTTTACTTGTACACGTTACAGCGCCTGCCTTGTAAGAGTCTCTGGAAGTAGTAATGAGTAGAATGAAAATGCAGCAGTGTTCGAGGTGATTGCATAGAGAAGAATTGAGGAAGACCCAGACCTTGACCAAGAACATACCTTTAGAAAGTAAAGAAAAAGGAAGGAAACCAGAGTCGAGGGTTATGAAAACTTGAAGGGATTTTTAAATTTTTTTTTTTTTTTATTTATTTGAGAGCTGAGAGAGTGAGTGAGAATGGTACGCCTGGGCTGCCTGCTGCTTGCTGCAAATGAACTCCAGCTGTCTGGACCACTTTGTGCATCTGGCTTTACGTGGGTACTAGGGAAATGAACCTGAGCCATCTCTCCAACTCCTTGATGGAATATTTTAAAGAAATAAAAACTATAAGTACTCATCACAGAATTTAGTGATTATAAAAGAGTTTCAGCTGATTTAGTAATGATATAGATTCCTTTAAAAAAATTGCAGCACTGGGGAGGCAGAGGTAGGTGGATAGCCTTGAGTTCAAGGCTATCCTGAGACTACATAGTGAATTCCAGGTCAGCCTGGACTAGAGTGAGACCCTACCTCGGAAAAAGTAAAAACAAACAAACAAACAAACTGGATCACTATGCTACTGTGGCTGGCATTGAACTTGGTAATCCTCCTGCTTCAGCCTCCCAGCTCCCAGGGTACAGGTATGAACCACCACACCTGTCTTTTCAACAATGTCTTTCATGCACTGGTTTTGCAGACCTTGATCCTGGCTCACCATGGCTCTGGAGGTCTTCCATGGGACTTCATTGTCTGGATTTGCTGGTTTACATTGGTGCAGCAAATGTTCCTATAGATTCTTTTGAAAGGTCTGCCTTTTAGAATATCTTGTTGGCCTATTTACCTGAAAATAGTCTTATTGTTCCCTGAAATTTGACTGAGAATTTACAGAGTGTGAAATTCAGGATTTGAGATTAAAAACTAAAAACAAAAAAAGTAACCCAAGCCAAACAAAATAATTTTTTCTCAGAATTTTTAAAGAATTAGTGGCTCCCACATTCTGGTGTTGCTTTTGAAAAGTCACATGCTATTCTTTTGTATTTCTGAGAGAGGATATAAAAGAAGTGTGTTGGGGATCCTAGAAATACAGCCCAGTAGTAGAGCACTTGCCTAGTATGCACTGGGTCTTGGGTTCAACCCCTATTACAAACCCACAAAAGAGACCAGGAGTTACAAGAAAGAGCACCGAGAGCCCCTCTTGTGTCCGTGCTGGGGATCCCACAGTGATGTTCTTATGCACGCACACACTGTGATTTGTTTATGTGCTTGAGAATTTGAGAATTCTTTTTAAAAAATTGTAAATTTACAGCTTACAGTTTCGGAAATCTTTTCTTCTTTTCCCCTTCCCCCCTTTCTGAAACTTGTATTCAGACAGTGAATCATATAGAACTAATTTCAATTTAATTTATTTATCTCTCTTGTTTTTTTTTTTTTTTTTTTTTTTTTTTTTTTTTTTTTTGGTTTGCAAGGTAAACTCTGGTCCAGGCTGACCTGGAGTTAACTAATCATATAGAACTAATTCCTCCTACCTCTTAATTTATTAAAGGCGTGCTCCACTAGTGTTTTTGTTTTTTTCCTGGTTACTGAGAATTTTTTGATTCCCCTTTTAAACTTCCTGTTGTATTTTTTGTCATTTCTATTACAGCTTAATTTCCTAAAGTCCATTTTTAATGCTCCAAATGGTCATTTGTGGATAGTGCCTGTGATGGTTGAGTTTGTGTCAACTTGATCTGTTTAGGAATCCACAGACATTCCTCATAAGTGGGTCTGAGGTTGCTTCCAGGAAGGATTAACTGAAGGAGGAATCTTCCCCCCAGAGTTGGCGGCCCCTGTCAGAGGGGGGCTTTATCTAAGGAAGCTCTGGGAAGGGAAGGATCCCCTCCTCCCACCTGGCTGCCGGTGCTGCTGGCTGCTTTCCAGCGTGGACTGAAGAGCAGCGTCTCTCTGGGACGCCTCCAGGTCTTCAGTGCCGGATCAGGACTACTGAGGCCTCCAGCCTCATGGACTGAGCAGCTACCGGGTTCCTTGACTCTCGGGCCTGCAGCTGCTATTGTTGGACTGTCGTAAGCTAACCCAATAAATTCCCTTTTAATACAACTTATTCTATCAGTTCTTCTGTTCCTCTAGAGAACCTGACTGATCTAGTGACCCTTTTCTGTTTTTTACTACATTTTTCCTTTTATCTCATTGAGAATATAGGGTTTTTTTCTTCTTCATTAAAGTCTTTCTCTGTCCCCTTTTTCTCTATGTGTGGTTTTGTCATATATACATACATATATATATATATATATATTTTTTTTTTTCCCATGACATTCTGACTAAAACAAACACATGGGAGCTCTGAACATGTTGTGAGGTTAGACTGCACTGTGTCTGTTTGGAGGTCAGGCCATTTTCTGGGTTGGTGGTGGATCATACCTGATGTCTGTATGTTTTGGCTTTTTATCTTGGACAATTCAGGTTTCCCAGAGAAATGTACCAGTTTTTTTTTTTTTTTTTTTTTGCTTAGTTTTGCCTATTACAGAAACACTAGTGGTAGAGAGGCGAACCGTAGACAAATTGAATTATTTAAACTTTCACCTAGTCCTCATTTTCAGTAATAACTTTTGCCCCCAGCTCTCCCAGGCAGTGCTCCTAGCTGGTTGTGACACTCAGAGAAAGCCTCCCTACACTTTGGAGGCTGATGCTCATACTGAGACCCTGTCACAGATATCAAAAGATAGTAGTATAAGAAAAAGTAGGACAGTTGAAGTTAACATAGTAACATAACAACTGTAACTAACAGACTACCTTCAAAGTACATGGGCAAAATGTTTAAGTGGAAGTATTTTAAACACCTCCCCTTTTAATAGTCAGTAGAAAAACCATATAAAAATTTGAAAACACACTGAATATTTGAAAAAACCTTTAGTTACCTTGATTTAATTGATGTTGTCTTAGTCTATTCTGGCTCTATTAATTTTCTATTGCTGTTACAATAGCACCTTAAGGAAGGGTTTATTTTGGCTCAAAATTTAATAAGAGACTTCAGAGAGACCATGGTGGCAGAAACTTGAAGCAGCAGATGACATTGCACCCTCAGCATGAAGCAGAGAGCTGCGGATGATGTGTGTGACTGACTGCTTGCTCAGGTTTATTCAGTGGGGAATCCTAGCCCATGGAATGGTGTTGGTCTTCCTCAGTTAAATCCCCCATCACAGGTAAGCCTACAGGTTTATAACCCAGGTGATTGTAAATCCCTCAAGTTGACCATCAAGATGTCTATCACACAGATAGCCTAGAAACAGCAGATGCTGGGAACTGCCAACATCAAGGTGCTGGCTCACTTCCTTTCTCGTTTGTAAATGTTGTCCCGTATTCTCCCATTGCTGAAGGTCAGGAAAGCCTCTAAGTCCTTTTCTGTGGATGCCAGTCTGCAGTCCTCATGTCTTAACCACCCTCCCAATGCTGTCTTTAGAGTACTGGTGTCCCACATCATTTGAGGGGACAAGGATTTAGACCACAGCAGGTATTTATAGACACTCCACTAAGATGCACATAATCCTATTTTTGTTTTGGTGTGTTAGGTGCAGTTGTGGTTGTAGGCACTGTGGCTGTACACCCTGTGGAGACCAGAGGAGGATGTCAGATGTCCTGCTTTGTCACTTCCACCTTATTTTCTTGAGTGAGTCTCTTGCTGGACCTTGAGTAGTTTGTTTTTGGTTACAGTAGCTGACCAATGAACTCCAGTGATCTGCCCCCAGTCTCTGCCCCTCCTAAGAAACTGGGTGAAAGCACAATACAATGCAATCACGTTCGTTTAAATCCAGAGTTTATATGATCCTTCCCTTAAAAACTAAGCATTCAGCCAGGCGTGGTGGTGCACACTTTTAACCCCAGGTAGGAGGACCACTGTGAGTTCAAGTCCACTTTGAGACTATGTCGTGAAGTTCAGGTCAGTTGGGCAAGAGGTAAAAGTCACAAAGTACAGATCATTGAAGGCTATATGGATGGAACGTGTGTGTGTATGTGTGTGTGCGCGTGCGTGCACCTGCACTCGTGTGTGTGCAGCTTGTGCACATGCATCACTTTCTCCTTATTTCCTTGAGACAGTCTCAGTAAACATGGAGCTCGTCAGTCCTCCTGTCTGCATTCCCCTCAGCACCAGGGTCATAAACATGTGTGCCCATGTTTGTTTTTTTTTGTGGCTGCTGGGGATTGAACTCAGGTCTTCATGCTTGTGTGGTTAGCACTTTTTCTTTCTTTCTTTTCTCCCTTTTTGTATTTTTTATGAGCGAAAGAGAGAATTAGTGCACCAGGGCCTTGAGCCACTGTAATTGAACTCCAGACACATGGCGCCATCTTGTGTGGGTGTTCAACCTTGCAAGCTTGTGTCACCTTGTGCATCTGTTTTACATGGGATCTGGAGAGTTGAACATGGGTCCTCAGGCTTGGCAGGCAAGTGCCTTAACCCCACGATGCCATCTCTTTAGCCCCAGTTTGCTTTAACAATGTAATTGCAGGAGGAAAATGAGATGAAACTTTTAAACAGAAACAGATTTGAAAGGGATTTCAAGTATTCAGAGTTTGTGGACTTTCGGGATCCTGATTTGAACAAACTGGAAAAAAGAAACAAACTGAGAAACTTCAACACTCACTAATTATACATGTACTTTAAGTTCATGAGTTTACCCATGGTCTCAATAATAAAATGCTCTTTTCTTCCTTTTTTTTTTTTTTTTTTTTTTTTTTTTGGTGTGTGTGTGTTTTGAGGTAGGGTCTCATTCTAGCCCAGGCTGACCTAGAATTCACTATGTAGTTTCAGGGTGGCCTCGAACTCATGGTGATCCTCCTACCTCTGCCTCCCAAGTGCTGGGATTAAAGGCGTGCGCCACCACATCTGGGTAAAATGTTCTTTTCAGAATAGCTTTTCATATATCTACAATCAGTAATTTATAGCATTTAACTGGCTGAATACTTATTTATAATTTTCATTCTTTTGAAAATCCATATATTAAAAGATGTGATCAATCAGTAATAGTGATTTTTGTTTGAAATTGTGGTTATTTATTAAATTCAGGTATTGCAATTGGCCAAGTAGAATGAAAGATGAAAATGTGTAAACATTTTTTTTTGTGTGTGTATTGGATGTGTTTGTTTGTATGTGTGTTCATATGTGAGAGGGAGGGAGAGAATGGGCACACCAGGGCCTCTAGCCACTGCAAATGAACTCCAGATGCATGTGCCACCTTGTACATCTGGCTTTTTGTGGATATTGGGGAATTGAACCTGGTTCTTTAGACTTTGTAGGTAAATGCCTTAATTTTCTAGCCATATCTCCAGCCCTTACCCCCCCCCCCTTTTTTTTTTTTTTTGGTTTTGCAAGGTAGGGTCTCACTCTGGTCCAGGCTGACCTGGAATTAACTATGTAGTCTCAGGGTGGCCTTGAACTCTCTTGGCGATCCTCCTACCTCTGCCTCCCGAGTGCTGGGATTAAAGGCGTGTGCCACCACGCCCAGCCTTACCCCATTTTTAAACAATTAATTTATTTATTTTCAAGCAGAGAGAGAGAGAGAGAGAGACAGAGAGAGAGAGAGACAGAGAGAGAGACAGAGAATGGGCACACTAAGGCCTCCAGCCTCTGCAAAGGAACTCCAGATGCATTTGCCATTTTGTACATTTGGCTTTATGTGGGTATTGGGAAATCAAACCCAGTCATTAGACTCTTCAGGCAAGTGCCTTAACCTATAAGCCTTGTCTTTAGCCCCACCATATATATATATATATTTTTTTTTGAGATGGCCTCTCATTGATCCTAGAGCTCACCAATTTGGCTAGAGGAGCTAGCTGGTATGACCTAGGGGTCTCCCTTTCTCCTTAGTACAGCATTACAGGAACAGGCTGCTAAGCTAGGCATTTTATCAAGGGTTAGGTGTCAGAACCCAGGTTCTCATGCTTGAATGTCAAACATTTTTACCCATTGAGCCATATCCTCAGCTGGAGATCAAAATTCTTTCTCCCATCCTTCCTCCCTCCCTCTCCCTCTCTCTCTCTCTCTCTCTCTCTCTCTCTCTCTCTCTCTCGACAACTTCTATACTTACATACAAAAAAAGTATATTTCCCTCCCCTCCCCCCATTCCCCTTTAGAACTCCAATCTCCGTCATATCCCTCTCTCTCTCCATTAGTCTCTCTTTTAATTTGATGTTATCATCTTTTTCTTCTATTATGAGGGTCTTGAGAAGGTATTGCTAGACACTGCAAGGTCATGGATATCGAGGCCAATTTCTGTCTGGGCAGTTGCATTATAAAGAGTCATACCCTTCCTTTGGCTCTTCCATTCTATCCGTCCCCTCTTCCGCAATGGTGACAGAGGTGTTTCAGCACTATGTTGCCTTTTGGGTCATCCTGGTGGTCATCACCATCTGAAAAGAGAAGTTTCTCTAACTGGAAGTGAGAGTAGCGTTAATATGTGAATATGAACATTAAGCATAGTGCTTCAGGGTAGCTTGGTGGGAATAATATATACATTTAACCAGACAAGCGCAGGCTTTATACTCCTAAGGCTCATGACCTCCCCTGCCATAGACTTTTGCTTAGGTTTTTCAGTACCAGGTATGTATTCCCTCGCATAGAGAGGGCCTTCAGTCCAATTATGGAGCAGTTGGTTACCCCAAGAGCAGACATGCCACTGTTGCACCCGTTCAGTCATTGGGTCTGTATGGCCAAACTTGAATTTTCAGTGTCCACTGTTTTCACTGCTGATGACGTGTGTCTCCCATAGGGCTGCATGCAGTGCAGTTTTTTTTCCAGCTTTCAGTTGGCTGGTCTACAGGGAGAAGTTTTTCTGCTCGAGATCAAAATTCTTAAGAGGGCTTGAAAGAAAAATTTGGTTCCTGAATTTGATTTTCTTGTAAAATGTATGTAAAATTCTATGAAACTGAGATATGTATACCAGCTGTTGTCTCTTCCTTCCCTTCCCTCACCCTCCCCTCCTTTATCTTTCCCTCTCTCACCTGCCTTTCCCTCCCGTTCTCATCCCCCTACTTCCTGTTCTTTCCCTGCCCTTAAAAAAGCCATTTTAAACTATTCCAGTGACCCCTTGTGTCTGCTCTGAAAAAGCATCATTAAAGCTGGGTGTGATGGCTCATGCCACTAATCCTAGCTCTCAGGAAAACTAAAGCAGGGGGTTTGTTCAAACTCTCAGGCTAACCCTTACTACATGGACAGGCCAGTCCAACCAGAGCTACATAACAGGATCCTCTCTCAAACAAACAGAATACAAGTGTAATTAGTTTCTCTAAAACGTTGTTCTATTAAGATTTGCTTAACAAAAAAATTTTGAGCAAGTCAGTAGGCCTGAAACTTCCAGGGCACAAGATTTACCACCATTCAATTTTAGGGCATATGCTCCTTTAATTCTTTTTGGTTTTTAGAGGTAGGGTTTCACTCTAATCTAGGCTGACCTGGAATTCACTATGTAGTCTCAGCTGGCCTCAAACTCTAGGCAATCAGGAGTGCTGGGATTAAAGGTGCATGCCATCATGTCCAGCTCTCCTTTTTTTCTTTTCTTTTCTTTTCTTTTCTTTTCTTTTCTTTTCTTTTCTTTTCTTTTCTTTTCTTTAAATGTGTGTGTGTGTGTGTGTGTGTGTGT
This sequence comes from Orientallactaga sibirica, assembly GCA_036365145.1. Lineage (NCBI taxonomy): Eukaryota > Metazoa > Chordata > Mammalia > Rodentia > Dipodidae > Orientallactaga > Orientallactaga sibirica. Next base: position 20,563,234 of record JAEOAD010000032.1, on the reverse strand, counting down.
GTATGTATATATAATTTGCAAGGAGAGAGAGAGAGAGAAAGAAAGAAAAAAAAATGAGAATGGGCACACCAGGACCTCCAGCTGCCACAAAAGAACTCCAGATGCCTAAGCCACTTTACACCATTTGGCTTTACATGGTTAATGGGGAATCGAACCCTGGGTCATTAGGCTTTTCAGGCAAGTGCCTTAAATGCTGAGTCATCTCTTCAGCCCCTGTGCTCCTTTTCTTAATACTTTCTCTTTCTACCTACTTTGCAGTATTGTCAGCTATATGTCTTATGGCTTGGTTGTAATTGCAGGTGCTTGTAGATCTCAGGTTGTCAGTATTTGACTTTCCCTACTTCTGCTGTAATTGTCTTTTCAAAACAAAACAAAAAGAGCCAGGTGTGGTAGTCTGTGCCAAAAATCCCAGCACTCAGGAGGCTAAGGCCAGGGGGATTGAGTTCAAAGTCAGCCTGGGCTCCCTAAGGAGACCTTTCCTCTCCTCTCCTCTCTCTCCTAACCCCAACCCCAAAGCCCAGGCTTCATACTCCCGTGAGAAGCCCACCCTCATCTTGGGTGTGTACAGCTGTCCTTTTCCTAAGCCGTTCTTTCTCTATTTCCTTGTCTCTCTTAATGCCTGTATTTAGATATATGTTAAAACTTTTTCTCAATAAACTTAACCTCTCTTCAACAAAACCCAAATAGATAAAAAGAAAGAAAAAAGAATAAAATAGAAAAGAGGTGAGTAAATGAGGGCTCACTGAAGGCTCTGCCCTAGCTGTGGGCAAGGGAGTCCCTGACATCATCTTGTACCAGAAATAATGCGGTGCACTTGCATTGATTTTTTTTTTTTTTGACTTCCAGTATATTAGGATATAGCCTTTTTTTTTTTTTTTTTTTTAATGACTGCCAACTCATTCTTTCTCCCTTTTTCACAAAAGACATGAGGCAGAGATTTCAAAGTATAATCAGTGTGGGGCACCAGATGAGATGTGCAGGTTCTTGTGTCCCTGGACAAGGATCTGCTCCAAGGGCACATGGTAAGGAAACAAATAGTTTCTTAGGAAAGAGAGAAAAAGAAAGAACGAACAGGGGATGGGCTAGCAAGCTGAAGAGAGCCATATGCACAACACTGCTGGGCAACAAGTATTTGCCCTTTGCTGTTTGTAGACCATTTACATAGCACCCACCTCTCTTATGCTTACATACCATATAGAACATGCTCTTCTTTATTGTTGCTATAATTCCGCCTTTAAAAAAGTTCTCTGCGTATGTGTTTTGTTTTTGCCTATTTTGATGAACAATTCTGTAAGTTTTGGGATCAATGCGTAATCATATAACCATTATCACAATTCAGATTATTCTCTTACAAAATTCCCTTTTGCTACCATTCCTTTGTGGTCAAACTTGTGCTCCACCTCACAGTCCTAGACATTGATTCCTACCCCTCCTTCACTTTTCTACTTCATCTTCTTTCAGTTACCCTAAAGCATCTGAGGTTTGTCTGGTCATTGAATGGGCCAATAATTTGTTCCTTTTTAGTGCTGAGAAGTAGCCCGTTGTACAAACATCACTGCACTTTATCTGTCCTTTGTTTGAGGCGTGTGTTGGCGTGTTGAGTTCCCTGAGCATCCACATTTAGTTGCCCTGTACCCACTGTCATCCATTGTCCAGTCAGCTTAAAACATTTCAGTCATAGCTCATTGATGGGGAATGGTACCTCAGTTTACTTTTCATTTCTGTTACTGATTTTTAATAATTCCTTGCTTAATCGCTATTTGTATGAATATCTGTGGTGAAGTACCTATTCGGATCTTTTGCATGTGTGTGCACATAAAAGTAATGAAAGTTTATTTTTATTTATTTATTTTTGTTTTTTGGGGGTTGGGTCTCACTCTAGCCCAGGCTGACCTGGAATTCACTCTGTAGTCCCAGGCTTTCTTTCAACTCATTGTGATCCTCCTACCTCTGCCTCCTCAGTGCTGGAATTAAAGATGTGTGCCACCACACCTAGCATTTATGTATTTTTTTTAATTCAGAAAGAAAAAATTAGCCGGGCGTGGTGGCGCATGCCTTTAATCCCAGCACTCGGGAGGCAAAGGTAGGAGGATTGCCGTGAGTTCAAGGCCACCCTGAGACTACATAGTTAATTCCAGGTCAGCCTGGGCCAGAGTGAGACCCTACCTCGAAAAACCAAAAAAAAAAAAAAAAAAAGAAAAAAAAAAAAAAATTGAAATTTCAAGTGTCTTTCCTTTTTTTTAAAAAAAATTAAAAGCTAGAGCTTATCGTTCTTGTTGAGCATGTTAGATAGTAGAATCAAGTATTGAAGAATGACTGTGTTATGTCAACCCTGCCATGTTTGTCTTACTGATAACATATATTTATTGACACATAGTAGTAGTAATTATAAAGGGACATTGTGAAGTCATAATTAGATGTCTCACCATATATGCTATATTCCAAGAGACATTTATGACTTTGGTTACAGAGATCATTTGGACTTTCCTGGGCTTTAGTTGTTTTGATTTTCCATTGAGTCCCCCTCTTCCTCTTTCTCTCTCTCTAAATAAGTAAATAAATAATTTAATTTTTAAAAATGTATTTATTTATTTATTTATTTTTGGTTTTTCAAGGTAGGGTTTCACTCTAGTCCAGGCTGACCTGGAATTCACTATGTAATCTCAGGGTGGCCTTGAACTCACAGTGATCCTTCTACCTCTGCCTCCCGAGTGTGGGATTAAAGGCGTACGCCACCACACCTGGCTAATAAATAAATTATTAAAAAAGCTGGATATAATCACTTACTCCTGTAACAGTTCTGTGGGTAGCAGAATCCAGAAAATTACTGGGGCTTGCAGTTCAGCCAGGCTGATTGAAAACAGCAGCTCTCACTTGGTGAGACTGTCTCAGGGGAACACACAGATGCATGAGGACCCCTGACATTCTTTTCTGGCCTCCACACCTGTGCACAAGGTGCAAAAAACACAGAGGAACATACCACCATAAATCACACCACCATGCACATGTAGAAAAGAAAAAAGAGCTCTGTTATAGAGCCATTTTAGATAAAAGAGCAAAATTGTGTGGAAAGTAGAACATTCTCATATATCCCATCATTTTTTTTTTTTTTTTTTTTTTTTTTGCAGAGAGACAGAGGGAGAGGAAGACAGATAGAGATGGGTGCGCCAGCAGCCTCTCAGCTGCTGCGAACGAAATCCAGATGCATGCACCCCTTGTGGTCAAGAGCAGCATTGCGAACTTGTGTCACTTTGCATCTGGCTAAATGTGGGATCTGGAGATTGGAACCAGCGTTCTTAGGCTTAGGAGGCAGGCGCCTTAACCACTAAGCCATCTCTCCAGCCCTATCCCACCATTTTTTTTTTTTGTTGTTGTTGTTGTTGTTGTTTTTGGTTTTTCAAGGTAGGGTCTCACTCTGGTCCAGGCTGACCTGGAATTCACTCTGTAGTCTCAGGGTGGCCTCAAACTCACGGTGATCCTCCTACCTCTGCCTCCCGAATACTGGGATTAAAGGCATGCGCCACCACGCTTGGCTCTATCCCACCATTTTTATAAAATAAATTTTATTTGAGAGAGAAAAAGAAACAGGCAGATAGAATGAGAGAGTGAATAGGCATGCCAGGGCCTCCAGTCACTGCAAACAAACTCCAGATGCATACACCACCTTGTGCTTCTGGCTTTATGTGGGTACTGGGGAACTAAACTCTAGTCTTTAGGCTTTGCAGGTAAGTGCCTTATCTGCTAAACCATCTCTCCAGCCCTATCTCATGTCTTTTAATCTTCCTTTACAGTTTTTCATCTAGTTAACATCTTATGTTAGTGTAACTGGGTATATGAGGGAGTATTTATACATTATTAATTGAAGTCCATATTTTAGAGTTCCCTGTTCTGGTTCTTTCTGGATCAGTGTATCCAGGTATCTTTACAGAATAGTTTTGCTGTCTGAAAATACTGTTTGTTTCAAATATTAATTTGCCCTCCCTTGAAACTGCTGGGTACTGCTGACATTTTCACTGTCATTCTGCCTGTTCCAGAATGCCATGTACTTGGAACCATTCACATAAGCCTTTGTAGACTGACTTCTTTTATTTAGCATTATGCGCTTGAGCTTTTCCATGTCTTTTCCTCACTTGATAGGGCTTGTGATAACTTGTAAAGTCATGAATATCAGACCATTTTGTGTCTGAATACAGCATTGTAAGCAGTCCTCCCCTTCCTTTGGCTCTTAAAATCTTTCTGCCACCTCTTTTGCAATGGTCCCTGAGTCTTGGAGAGGGATAGAAGTATCATTTAGTACTGAACACCTCACTGTTACTTCTTCTCAGTACTATGGTGAGGTTTTTCTTTGTTGTTGTTGTTTTGTTTTTTTTGAGGTAGGATTTCACTCTAGCTCAGGTTGACCTGGAGTTCACTATGTAGTCTCAGGGTGGCCTTGAACTCATGGCGATCCTCCTACCTCTGCCTCCCAAGTGCTGGGATTGAAGGCGTGCACCACACCCAGCTTCTATGCTGAGTTTTGTTGTTGTTGTTGTTGTTGTTGACACACACACACACACACACACACACAGAGAGAGAGAGAGAGAGAGAGAGAGAGAAGGAGAGGGTGAGGGAGACAGAGAATGGGTGCGCCAGCAGTCTCTTAGCTGCTGTGAACGAAATCCAGATGTGTGCACTCCCTTGTGGGCAAGTGCAGCATTGCGCCCTTGTGTCACTTTGCATCTGGCTAAACGTGGGACCTGGAGATTGGAACCGGGTTCTTAGGCTTAGCAGACAGGTGCCTTAACCGCTAAGCCATCTCTCCAGCCCTATGCTGAGTTTTGAGTCACCCTAGTGGTCACTACCATCTGAAAAGAGAAGCTTCTCTAACCTAAGTTAGGAGTAGTATTAATACATAGCCATTACATAAGCATTAAGGCAGATTGATAGGCACATTATATGCGTTTGGCCAGATAACAGTAGTATTTTCCCCCCATAGGTCTATGACCTTCCCAGCCAAAGGCTTTTGATTAGGTTTATAGTACCAGGCATCTATTTGCTCCCATGGAATGACAGGATGATTGCTGGAATTTGCATCTAGTCTGAACCACATAGTGAGTTCCAGGCCAATCTGGGCTACAGTATAAGACTCTGTCTCAATACAATGAAATAAACCAGACTTGGTGGTTCATGCCTTTAGTCCCAGACAACACTTGGAAAGCTGAGGTAGGTACATCACTATGAGTTCAAGGCCAGCTTGGGGCTACAAAGTGAGTTCCAGGTCAGCCTTGGCTAGAGTGAGACCCTGCCTGGGGTGGTTGTATGTGTGTGTGTGTGTGGGGGGGGTGACAAACAAAAAAAATTAAACAAAACAGAAATCTTGGGTTAGGAATGTAGCTCAGTTGGTAGAATGCTTGTTTAGCACTCCTGAGACCTTGAGTTCAGTGCCCAGCACTGCGTAACTGGACATGTGGTATAAGGACACACCTCCCATAGCCCCAGCAAAGGTGACCTAAGAGGGTCAGAAGTGCAAGGTCATCCTCAGCTACTCAGTGACTTAGAACCATCCTGGGATACATGAGACCCTGTTTTGTTCTGCTTTATTTTAAAAGAAAGCCTTGCTTGCCTATATTTGGCAATTATGGATAAATACTATAAACATCCATTTGCAGATCTTGGTTGGATGTGTTTTCAGTTTATTCGGGTAAATGGCATGTGATTGCTGAATTATGTGGAAATAATATGTTTAGTTTTGTTAGCGATTGTCAGATTGCTTTCAGACTGCACCACCTGCTTTAATATGTGTTGGATATGAAGTCCTTTATTGCATATATTTTTGCAAGGATTGTCTCCCAGTCAGTGGCTTTTGACTTAAGTCTCCTGTTTTTTGCAGAGTGGACTTGTTCAGTCTTAATGAAGTCTTACTCCATCCATTGTTTCTTGTGTGTACCATCATCGTGGTAGGACATTTAAAAACTTGCAAGAAAAGCTTCTTAATGAACTTGCATTTCTAAAGTGTAGTGTTCAGGGCTGGAGAGGCGGGTCAGTGGTTAAATGTACTTGCTTGGAAAACCCTATGGCCCAGGTTTGATTCCTTAGTATTCATGTAAGGCCAGATGCACCCAGTGCCACATGCATCTGGAGTTCTTTTGCAGAGACAGGAGACTCTGGCCTGCCCATACTTACTCTGTCTATGTGCTTCTTTGTCTGTGTTTCTCTTCTCTCAAATAAACAAACATTTAATAAAATGAAATAGCATGGCCAAGAGTAGTGGCCCACGCCTCTAATCCCAGCTCTTGGGAGGCTGAGGTGGGAAGATCGCCATGAGTTTGAGGCCAGCCTGAGACTACAGAGTGAATGCTACATTATTATATGTGGTGGACTTTATTTATAGCCTTGGGCCGTTGTTTCCAACTATTGATCTCTAGACTTGTAAACTGTAACCTGCAGATGTTGGGTGTATTCTGATTGCACATTCCAACAGCCTGTGGGGAATATGTGGTTGAAACAGGACCCTCTTCTAGCTCAGGGGCAGTTTGGTGTAATAGCAGTGATGCCTGCATGCTACCTAACCTCTGAGCTTTACTTTCCCTAATCTATAAAATGCAAATGATAGTGTTTAATCTAATGGATTGTTATATAATATGTTAGCTTTTAATGAAGTATATGTGTGAACCATTTTGAGCAGTAACCACCTTATGTTATAGGATGTGTTTCATATGTATACATCAATTATTTCAATAAGGCCTTTCCAAAATACATTTCTTCATTACCTTAGGCTAGTTTGAGAAGAAATTTAAGACTTTCCACTGTCATTCAATAAATAGTACAGGCTAGTATAAAAGAGATGGATGTAGACGGATATTAAATATACATATAGTCACTTGTGAGAAATGATGCAAGGATGAAGTACTTAGTTCTGTGAAAATAAATGATAGATGTTTTTGACCTCTTGTATGTTGATTTTCCATTAAAAGAATACCCTTTTAATATTGAGTTACAATAAATCAGTTTTAAATTTTTATAATTCTTAGAGTAGAAGCACTGCCACTGGTTTTCTTTTGTTAGACTTGGAAATTAGATCATGTGCTTTAGTGTCCCTGTCTGTAACAGAATCAATACCTTCTGACTGAAAACCTGACGTCAAGTGAGTGACCGTGCCATTTGTCTTCTGTGAATGAAGTTATCAACACCTCTCTTACTCCTGGGAAACCTTCTGGCTTATTTCTTTTGTTTTTGTTTTTGGATTTGGATTTTTTTGTCATAGGGTCTTGTCTAGCCCAGGCTGACCTGGAATTCGCTAAGTTGTCTCAGGCTGGCCTTGAACTTACAGAGATCTTCCTACCTCTGCCTCTTGAGTGCTGTGATTAAAGGCATGTGCCACCATGCTTGGCTAGTCCCCCTCATAGTTTTTCAAGGTAGGGTCTTGCGCTAGCCCAGGCTGACCTGGAATTCACTATGTAAGTAGTGTCCGGCTGGCCTCAAACTCACCGTGATCATCCTACCTCTGCCTTCTGAGTGCTGGGATTAAAGGTGTGAGCCATCATGCCTGGCTCCGGGCTAATTTCTTAATTCTGTTGTATTTCATATAGATAACAACACTAAATTGGCGTACATACCATTTTTACAGTTGTACTATTATTATAAATGTACCAATAGTGGAACAACCCTTAAATAGTGCAGGGTATGGTGGCTCACACCTGCACTTGATCTGTAAATTGATCTCTAACACCTGCACTTGATCTGTAACTCCATCACTGGGAAGCCAGGAAGAGGGATAGACAGGTATTGGTTTCCTATTAAACTACTAAGTGAGTTCCAACCTGACTTGGTTGAGACTCTCAAAACACAAAACAAATTAGGGTGAATATGGTCAAAGTACATGATGTACTTTAGTGAAAATGTCTTTATAAAGTCTGTCATTATATTATGCACTATAATTATACACTAATTAAGACAAATCAACCACAATTTTGGGAATTTGTTTTCTTTGTTGTACATAGCATTTTTCTGTGTCTGCCAAATTAAATGTTTTTTTTTTTTTTTTTTTTTTTTTTTTTAGGTAGGGTTTCACTCTGGCTCAGGCTGACAGGCTGACCTGGAATTCACTCTGTAGTCTCAGGGTGGCCTTGAACTCATGGTGATCCACCTCCCTCTGCCTCCCGAGTGTTGGGATTAAAGGCGTGCACCACCACGCCTGGCTTCAAATTAAATGTTTTATTAGTGCATTCAAGCAGTCAGATGAAGAAACAAACTTTTTTTTTTTTTTTGGTTTTTCCAGGTAGGGTCTCACTCTGGCCCAGGCTGACCTGGAATTAACTATGTAGTCTCAGGGTGACCTCGAACTCACGGTGATCCTCCTGCCTCTGCCTCCCGAGTGCTGGGATTAAAGGCGTGTGCCACCACGCCCGGCTAGACAAACATTTTTTAAGTTCTACTAATTTCTTACCAATAGTCACTGCTAAGTGCTGTGTAAATACTATAAAGAGAACATGTAATGCTGTGCTACGTTACTGTAGTATGCATTTATTGCTGTGCTTAGCTTTTAAAAAATTATTGTGGCAGGTAAATAGGGAAAATTAAAAGTGGAAAAAAAGTAAAACCAGAATTTGTTTTTAGTCATGTGAATAAAAGGAATAGAATTACTTCTTTTTTGTATGTAAAGTTTCAGAGAAACCAAGGTTATCTGCAGCCCACTCTGTGAAGTTACTTAAGTGGACCACTCTCGGGTGGTTTTGAGTTGTGCCTGCTGATGGATTCGGTGCCTGTGCGTGCAGGGTCTTCTGGAGCTCAGTGTGTGAAAGGCCATGTAATTTTACACAAGAACAGATTGTGCTTTTGGCTTCTGTACAGTAAATAGGAAATCCCAGGGCTGTTTAAATTTTGGGGGTGGGTGGGGAGTGCTGTGAGGGGAGGATGGAGAGTCTGGGCTTTTTTATTGTCTGCTGAAGTCTTTCCCCACTCAGAAAAGGAAGGTACCCCATAAGCACCATAAGACCAGTGTGACTGCATATGCATAAAAACCCAGCCTTTATCATGTAGAGGCAGGACGATCATAAGTCAGACCACATCATGTAGCAAGACTTTGTCTCAGAAATTATTCATATACATATACATACATGTATACATGATTAGGTTAGGGTGGGGGTCACCCCACATCCTCCTCATTCAGGGAAATAGGTGGCTGTGTTCAGCTTTCCTAGTACAGCTTCACTGTTGATCTTTATCATAGTGATTTATGGCATGCTTTCTAGTAAATTTGTTGTTTTTCTGTTGCTAAATTTTCATATTAGGGCTGGAGAAGTGGCTCAGTGGTTAAGGCACTTGCCTACAAAGCCTAAGCGCCCAGGTTTAATTGCCCAGTACCCACATAATGCCAGATATATAAGGGGACACATGCTTCTAGAGTTGAAATGCAGTGGCTAGAGGTTCTGGCCCGCTCCTTCTCATCAATAAATAAATTTTTTTTTTTTTTTTTTTTTTTTTTTTTGCGAGGTAGGGTCTTTCTCTGGCCCAGGCTGACCTGGAATTAACTATGTAGTCTCAGGGTGGCCTCGAACTCTCAGCTATCCTCCTACCTCTGCCTCCCGAGTGCTGGGATTAAAGGCGTGCGCCACCATGCCCGGCTAATAAAATATTTTTTAAAACAAAATTTTCATATTAAATTCACATTTGCGATGGCTTTTAGTGGTTAAGATGTTTGCCTGTGAAGCATAAGGACCCAGGTTTGGTTCTCCAGGTCTGGTGTAAACCAGATGCACAAGGTGGCGCAAGCATCTGGAGTTTGTTTGCAATGACGGGAGGCCCTGGTGCACCAATTCTCTCTCTGCCATAAATAAATAAATAAATAAATAAATAAATAAATAAATAAATAAATAAATAAATAAATAGAGTAAAACAATAACAAAATGAAACAGAAGGTCTTATTACCCAGGCCAGCCTCAAGCTTCTGGAACCTAAATAATCAAATGATCCTTCTCTCTGGCCTCCGCAGTATCTGGGACTGAAAGTGTACACAATAACAACTTCACAGAGTTTAAGTTTCTCATGGTTTGATTCTTTTTTTTCTGTGAGCTCTATGCCTCATACTTATGAAACTTGAACACTGTGTAGTTACATTGGAATGTTTTCTAAATGTGCTTTATTTTTTTTTCCTTTAAGCATATATTCATTCCTTTTTTTTTTTTTTTTTTTTTTTTTTTTTGAGAGGGAGAGGAAGACAGATAGAGATGGGCGCGTCAGCAGCCTCTCAGCTGCTGCGAACAAAATGTAGATGTGTGCGCCCCCTTGTGGTCAAGTGCGGCATTGCGCCCTTGCGTCACTTTGCATCTGGCTAAACGTGGGACCTGGAGATTGGAACCGGCTTCTTAGGCTTAGGAGGCAGGCACCTTAACCGCTAAGCCATCTCTCCAGCCCCATCATTCCATTTTACTTAATGGATTTTCCTTTTCCATCTGGAAAAAATGCTGTTTGTTTCTTCAAATCCCACTTAAATGTAATGTTCTTCATGTAGACTTTCTCAGGTTTCCCAGGCTAAATTTTTTACTCTTCTGTACTGTTACAATAATGATATATTTGCATTACTGCATACATTTGTTTGTCTCATTCTTTTCTTTCTTTCTTTTTCCTTTTTTTTCTTCGAGGTAGGGTCTCACACTAGCTCATGCTGTCCTGCTTCCCAAGTGCTGGAATTAAAGGCATGTGCCACTATGCCTGGTTGTTTGTCATTATTGAATTCATATTCATGCTAGCCTTCAGGTATCTGAAAAGTGTATTTACTCTTCCTGTCAGTTTATCTTTCTCTTGCCTTGCCTTATTGCTGACACATAGTAGGCACTTAAATAATTTTTTAAGGATTGCAGGCATGTGTGATGAATGACTGAACTAAAATATAGAGAAATTATATAAGAACATAATTATAAGAATATATTAAGCCAGGCGTAATGGCTCATACCTTTAATTCCCAGCATTTGGGATGCAGAGGTAGGAGGATCGCTATGAATTCAAGGCCGCCCTGAGACTACATAGTGAGTTCCAGGTCAGCCTGGTCTAGAGTGACACCCTACCTTGAAAAACCAAAAAAGTAATTTTAAAAAAGAATGTATTAGAATATAAATGGAATGCTATCATTTCTATAACCACAGCATGTAATTTATGTCAGTAAGTTAGTAAGTTATAGCATTTTATCATATCTTTAATGAAACCCAATAGTTGGTAATGTTCTAAATGTCAAAAACATCTCCCATTTAAAAATCTTTTCAAGTATTGATAATAAAACAGGACAGAAAATTTGAGAATGTAGATTGTTTATTTATTCTTCAGGACATTTGTTAATGGGCTGGGAGTGTGGCTCAGTGGTAGAATCCTTGCTTAGTAGGTGTATTACTCCAGGTTTCAAAGAAAAGCATTTCTGCTGTAGATAAGCTGTTTAAACCACACATACCTCACAAATGAAGGTCAGCCTTTATACAGGTTACATACACTTACATAATACAGTGTATGAATTTACATGATTTTTGTTTGTTTGTTTGTTTTTCGAGGTAGGGTTTCACTCTAGCTCAGGTTGACCTGGAATTCACTATGTAGTCTCAGGGTGGCCTTGAACTCATGGTGATCCTCCTACCTCTGCCTCCCGAGTGCTGGGATTAAATGTATTTACATGATTTTTATTTAGATATTTTTAAGACCTATAAACATGGCATGCACAACCATGTCTATTTTTTTTTTTTTGTAAGTGCTGGGGGTTGAATTCAGTTCCTCCTGCTTACATAGCAAGCACTCTTACCTGTGGAGTGAGCCATCTCCTCTGCCTCAAAACAGTTTTAAAGGTGTTAAAGATGCTTTCAAATATTTTTGGCATTTTTTTTTTCTTCTTGTGAGAACTGAATTGTGTGTTCAGTTACTCGCCCATTTATTGGTTGGATTGATGACTTATTTACTTGGTATTTAATTTTTTTTATTTCTATTTATTTGAAAGAGAAAGAGAGCAAGGAGAGAGAGAGAATGGGTGCACCAGGGCCTCTAGCCACTGGAAACTTTAACTCCAGATGCATGCTCCACCTTGTACATCTGGCATATGTGGGTCCTGGGAGATTGAACCTGGGTCTTTGGGCTTTGCAGGCAAGTGCCTGAACTGCTAAGCCATCTCTCTAGCCAGGTAGTTAATTTTTGTAGTTGTCCACATTAGCTCTAAATCCCTTCTCTGAGGTATAGTTGGAAGACTCTTCTTTCTCATTCTGTGCTCTCTCTAAGATCTGGTGATTGTTTTCTTTTTTAATATGTTTATTATTATTATTTATTTGACAGAGATGGGGGAGGGAGGGAGGGAGGGAGAGAGAGATTGAATATGGATGTGCCAGGGCCTCCAGCCACTGCAAACGAACTACAGATGCATGTGCCACCTTGTGCCTCTGGCTAATGTGGGTCTTGGGGAATCAAACCTAGGTCCTTTGGCCTTAACTGCCAGGCCTTCCCTGGTTATTTTCTTGACTGTGTATAAGCTATTTTTTATCAGTCTTTTTGGTATTGCTTGTGTGTGCCAAGGTGCACCTGTGCTTGGATGTCAGCCTCACCTCCCACCTCGTTTTAGGCAGGGTCTTGTGGACACTGCTGGATTAACCAGGCTCTCTGCCTCTTCTGTCTGCCTTCCACCTCACAGTTCGCACACTGGGATTACAATTGCGTGCTGTAGTGTCTGACTTTTTAAGATGGGTTCTGGGAATCTGAACTCGGGTGCTCACACTTGTACAGCAAGCCCTTTATCCACGAGTCACTAACCAGCCCGAGAACTTTTAAAATTTCATATAATTAATTGTTGGTTTTTGGGATTATTTCCTATTATATTGGAGCTCTTCTCAGAAAGTCCTTGCTTATGCCTATGTGTTCATGTGTTTTTCCTGTTCTCTAGAAGTTTCAAGTCTTTGTAAGTTATTTGGAGTTGTGTATAGGGTGAAAGGACACTAGTTTCACACTTACGGATATCTAGCCCCCCCCCCCCCAGCACCATGTGTTGAAAAGGCTGTTTTTCCACAGTGTATGGAAAAATAGGTGGCTGTTGCTGTGCATATTTATTTCTGGGCCTTCTATTTTATTGGGTTGGAACACATGTCTAGAATTGCAGATGTGTGTCACAATACCCAATTTACAAGGCATTGGAGATCAGTCCTAGGGCCTCATGCGTTCTAGGCAAGTACTCTACCAACTGAAATACATCCCATGTTACCCCCCCTTTGACTTCTTATTAAAGTTATGTAATTTAATCAGTACGTATTTGTATCAGCTGGGAAAAAGTGTCCATAGTGTCATAATGAACAATAGCATAGTATAGTAAAGGCCCTGAAAAAATAATCTTTGATAAAATTGAATATCTTTTACTTAATATTTATGAAACTTGGCTTCTTCTGATGCCTAAATTATAAACAAAAAAGATCGAATGCTATATACTGTGCACTTTGAGGAATGTTAATGTAGCTAACACTTTTACTTTTATCATGAAAGAGTTTTAGTGGTTAAGTAGCATCAAGCTGAGGTTGCAGCTTGGTTTTGGCAAAACCACATGATAAATTTTTCCAACAACCTCACGCAGCTCGCTTTCATTTTAAAGTAAAGGAAACAGCATGAGGCCTATATTGTACCAAGTTGGTATGATCAACTTATAATTATTTAAACCAAGTTAAGAATTGCTAAATTTAGCCTAACATGGTGGCCTTTGCCTGTAATTTGATGCTAAGACAGAAAGATTGTCATGAATGCAAGACCAGCCTGGGCTAAATCATAAGACTTTGTTTCAGAAAGCAAAAAAATTATGGGCTGGAGAGATGGCTCAGTGGTTATGGTGCTTGCCTGAAATACGAAAGGATCTGAGTTCAGTTCTCCACTACCCACATAATGCCAGATGTACAAGGTGGTGCATGTGTTTGGAGTTTGTTTGCAATGGCACGCCCGTTCTCTTTCTGTCTGCTTCTCTCTCAAATAAATAAATAAATAAATAAAACATTTTTTAAAAGATTATGAATGAGAAAGGAATTTGGTAGCCTTTTAACTGCCAAATCAGTTCTTAAAATGCATTTTTCTAATATCTTGGGCATGGTGGTGCATGCTTTTAATCCCAGGGAAGACAGAGGTAGATTTGCTGTGAGTTTGAGGCCAGCCTGGACTACAGAGTGAGTTCCAAGTCAACCTGGGCTGGTGAGACCATGCCTTGAAAATACAAAAACAGTATTTAAAGGTGCTGGGGCGGTGGTGCAGTGGGTAAAAATGCTTATTGTGCAAGCCTGATGAGCTTGAGATCAGATCTCCAGAACCCACCAAGCAGGACACATTGGTGAGCATCTGTAATCCTGGGCCTGTGGAGAGTTGGACAGGAGAATCCTGTAAGCTAGTGGGCTAGTTGGTCTGGTAAACATAACAGTGAACACACTCAAATAAATGAATGTTATACTGGAGCTAGAGAAAATAGCTCAGTGGTTAAAGAAGCTTGCTTTCAAAGCCTAAAGGCTGGGTTTGATTCCCCAATACCTAGTGCCAGACGTACAAAGTGGCACATGCATTTGGAGTTAATTTGCAGTGGCAAGAGGCCCTGGTGTGCCCCATTCTTTATCTATCAATCACCTATCTATCTAATCTCAAATAAATAATATGTTAAAATACTAGACTGAATGAAATGTTCATTTTTCTTTTCTTAGATAATTATAAACACAGTAATCAGTAATAAGACACATTTATTTAAACATGTTTTGCACAATACTAGTTATTTAAATACTTCACTGAGTGCTGTAGTTTTTGTAGGCACTTGCCAGGTATTAGAAATAATTAAAAAGAAAAAAAGGTAGGAATTGGGATGTGGCTCAGTTAATAGAGTACTTGCCTAGCATGTATGAAGTCCTGGGTTAGAGTCTCTAGTGCCATGTAAACTGGGTGTGGTAGCACATGCCTAGCCCAGGTGAAGGCAGCAGGATTAGGAATTTTAATCAAAGAACCATAAAAAGGGGCATAAAAGTGAGATGGAGATTAATGGGAAAGAGGGATGTTAATGGGACTGGAGATGATAAAAGATAATTAGGAGGAATAAGATCAAAACATTATATACATGTATGAAAATGGAAATGTTAAAAATTTAAACAGCTGGGAGTGGTGGCACATGCCTTTAATCCACCACTCAGGAGGCAGAAGTAGGAGGATTGCTGTGAGCTCAAGGCCAGCTGTGGACTACACATTGAGTTCCAGGTCAGCCTGGGCTACAGTGAGACCCTGCTTTGAAAAACAAAAACAGAAAGGAAATTCTTAGGTAGTTGTATGATACTTAATGGGGGATATAATAGATTGTTAGGTAATTGTTTAAGCATCATGGAGTGTACTTAGGCAAACCTAGATGACATAGGTCACTCGGTGAGGCCTCTTCGTTTTGTTGAGACAGGAGTGTTCTCTGTAGCCCGTAGTTGGTTTGAAATTTACTATTCTCCCGCCTTAGCCTTTTGAGGGCTAGGAGTATGGGGATGAGTCATCAAGCCCAGCTGAGGCATTTTTAAAATATTTCATTTTATTTTATTTTATTTATGGGGCGGGGGAGAGGCAGAGAGAAAGAGAGAGAATGGGCATGCCAGGGTCTCCAGACCCTGCAAACGAACTCCAGGTGCATGCGCCCTCTTGTGCACCTGGCTTACGTGGGTCCTGGGGAATCGAACCTGGGTCCTTAGGCTTTGCAGGCAAGCACCTTAACTGCTAAGCTATTTCTCTACCCCACATTTTTGAATAAGAAAAATTCACTAAAATAACAGTGTAGCGTGATAGCATCCATAATTATGGTTCACACACTAAAATGACGATCAGATAGAGCATTGTAACGTAGTCCACTGTTGGCACTGCCAGGTGTTACTTTGGATACGTGACTGTGCTAGACTTGCAGGTGGCTCTCCCCTGGCTTTGTTTGCACTAGCAGCACCACAAGCATGTGAGTGATGCCCTGTGCTCTGACCTTACGTGAGTATGCAGATAGCAATTCTCCACGTCTGTTATAATCTTAGGGGACCATTGTACCTGCAGCCCTGTCTCACCAACATGACTGTTTTGAAGACACAGGACAGTATTTGGTTATATACTCATAGGAGAGATAGTGAAAAATACCCCCAGGTGGAGGGTGTTCAAAGGTAAGTTTGAGTTGAAATGGGGCCATAGACATGGAAGGTTTTGAGCCGAACCAGAGGAGGGTTTAAGTAAGATGAAAGCATGAACATTTCAAGTATAAAACAGCAGAAAATGTTGAGGCCACCCTGAGACTACATACTGAATTCTAGGTCAGCCTGGGCTAGAATGAAACCCTACCTAGGAAAAAAAATGCCAAGAACAATTTTAGCTGGGGCTGGGCTCTTCTCTCACAAGACAGCCTGGCAGCTTGTGTCTTTCCCAAATAAAACTTGTACTTTGCTTCAAAGTGGTCTTGTGTGGTCTGGTCATTCTCTAACCTTACACCTGGTGCCATGACTTGGATAGGAGGCTCCCAGTTGCCCTCTCGGGTGGCCAGACCTCCTTTCCCCAGTCAGACCACCGAGCTGCTACTAACCCCTTGAAGGCTTGGACCATCTCTGCCTGGCGCTGGCTCTCCCACCCCACTGTGGATTCAGCCTCTCTCTTTGTCCCTTCTTCATCTCCTCCCTCCTTCTAGTAAGTGTCCCTGGTGGGGTGACCTGTTCTCAGGTTTATCCTTCGCCCGTTTCCGGGAGCCCTGGGTCTCTCTGACTGCCGAGCCCTAGGTGCCTTGCCGGCTTGGGGACACTTTCCTCCTTCCTTGTCGGTTCTTTCCATTCATCTTCGCCCTCCTCCTTTTCTGTCTCCTCTTGGTGTCTGCACCCTCTCTGGCACCTGAGATGGGAAACAAGGCCTCCACATTAGTCTCCATCAACCCCTGGTTTGTCTCATTAAGAACTTAAAGCCACTGGGACTACAGGATGGTATCAAACCTCACTGCCTAATTTTGCTGTAATACTGCTTGGCCACAATATAAATTAGACAATGGGTCTATATGACCAGAAAACTGTACCTTTAATTTCCAAATTCTTACTGATTTAGTTATTAACATCTGCCATTGCACAGGCAAGTGGTCCAAAATTATCTATATTCAAGCATTTTTCGGTCTGTGTGCCTGCCCTTCTCTCTGTTCTGCTTGCCCTACTCACCAGATTTTTCTGGCTTAAAAGAGAAAAAGAAAAAAAAAAATTAGCTGGGCATGGTGGCAAACATCTTTAGTCCCAGCACTTGAGAGGCAGAGGTAGGAAGATTGCCTTGAGTTCGAGGCCAACCTGAAACTACATAGTAAATTCCAGGTCAGCCTGGGCTTTAGCGAGACCCTATCTCCAAAAACCAAAAAAAAAAAAAAAAAAAAAAAAAAAAACCAGAAGGTCCTAGGTAGCAAAATTATGGGGAAATAACTTTAGGGAATGACCAGAAAAAGATGAAAGTAGGGTAGGAGGTATTAAATAATAGAATCTATCATCATACAAAGTCTGACTTTTTAAAAACCCTTAAAGGAAAAGTATATTTTTCAAGTCTTTCCTTTAAAAGTATTTCCTTTGAGACTTTAATGATAACTCCTTTATCATGAAGTATGGCACTCACAGTGGATGTTTCAAGTGATTTTTGTTTTCTAATTTACTGACGTAGCTCTTCCTTCTAGTCTTACTAATTTTTTTTCTTTCATTTTATTGAGAGAGTAAAAGGGAGAGAGGGAGGGAAAGCATGGGCACACCAAGGCCCCTTGCCACTGTAAATGAACCCAAGATTCACGTGTCCCTTTGTGCATATGTTTTACCTGGATACAGGGGGCTTGAACCCCAGGCTGGCAAGATTTGCAAGCAAATGCCTTTAATTGCTGACCTGTCTCCTTAGCCTTCATTCTATTCTTAATTTGCTGAGTATTTTGCTTTGTAAATTTTATTTGTGTGTGCGTGCGTGTGTGCATGTGTATGTATGTTTGTGTATTAACATGCCCAGGTCTCTTGCTGCTGTAAACAAATGCCCATCCAGGTTTATTGGGTACTGAGGAATTGAACCCAGGTGAGCAGGCTTTGCAAGCAAATCCCTTTAACCACTGAGCAATCTCTCCAGCCCTGATTTTTTTAAAACCGTGAATAAGTATTGAATTTTGCCAGATGCTTTTTCTGTGTCATGAAAGAGAATTATTTTTATTCTTTTAATGTGGTTTATTATGTTGACTGATTTTCATATGTTGAACCATCTCAATACTCCCAACTGCCTTTTGTAAGTCATCTTTTATTGCCAGATTCAGCTTATTTGTGCTTATGGCTGTGTTAGTACTTTGGAAACAGAAGCAGTTACAATAGTGACCATATGGCTTGCAAATCCCATTAGATTTACTATTTACTCTTTTCCACTTTGGTGCTGGGAGTTGAACCAGGGCCTCGTAGCTGCTGCTGATGCACTCTTAGCACTGAGCCCCTCCCCTTGCCAGCTGCCTGTTTGCTTCAGAAAACCAAGCTCTGCTTCTAAAGCGGCCAGTGTACATTCATAGTTAGTTTGTTGTGATTAGCATGTCCTGTCAGCACCCTGTGAAACTTATGATCTTGTCATAGAAGTAAGTAGGGGTAATTAGTTAAGTAATTTTAAACAAAATGCTAATTTGTGTGGTAAATGCTTGTTATGTCATCTCTTGGGAGGCAAAGACAAGAGAATTACAAGATTGAGGTCAGCCTAGGCCACCTAGTGAGTTGTGGACCAGCTTGGGCTACAAAGCAAGACTTTGTCTCAGTAAAAAAAACCTTAAAATTAGTAAGTTGTTAATGTCAGTTTGATGACTGATAGTTTGCAGGATCACTGCTGTGCCTTGCTCATAGAGTGTTGCTTTCTTTTCCATAGGTGTATGTGGAATTTGATGATCTCGAATGGGATAAACGAGAGTGGGTTAAAGTTTATGAAGATTTTTCAACTTTCTTGGTGGAGTACCACTTAATTTGGGCCAAAAGGAACGACCCTAGCCAGACTCAGGGATCAAAGAGCAGACAAATTCAGTGGCCTGCACTGGTAAGATCTATTGTGTTCATGAAGCATTTTTAATTGTTTATTAAAAGTGAAGATTGAGTGTAAGTTATAATGTATCAGGTGGTTATAAATGAATATTTCTCAGCAGTCGCTTCAAGATCTGGCAGTAGTTTTGAAGCATTGTGTTTTATTTATTTTATTTGACTTTACAGCTTTGTGTGGCACTTTGTTGATGTCTCCTTGGCATATTTAGTCCACCAGTAGCTTATTCTGTCCAGTTAAATGAAGGCATAAATTGGGTTTTAGGGTACCATGAGATAGTAAACTTTTTTTATATTTATTTTTACTTGACCGGGTGGGGGGGTGGGCACGCCAGGGCCTTCAGCCACTGCAGATGAACTCTAGATGCATGTGCCACCATGTACATCTGACTTATGTGGGACCTGGAGAATCGAACTGGGGTCCTTAGACTTCACAGGCAAGTGCCTTAACCACTAAGCCATTTCTCCAGCCCAAGTAAATTGTTTTCTGTGCATGTAGAATAGCTTTGCTTAGTGGAACTTTATAAGTGGGAAAGACATTTGAACCTTCTGAAGCATTCAGTAGCAGTTGCATTTTATTGGTTGTCGACTGGTGCATCATTGGTTCCAATTATGGATATAATTGGTTCATATCTGGGAATGATTGATTTCAGAAAACATAGTAGATTTTAGTAAACTCCTCATGAATTTGAAGAAACATACTAGCTAAACAAGATGATTAAATTCTATTAGAAAAATGTGGCATGGTGGCTCATGTCTATAATCCCAACACTTGGTGGGTTTGAGGTTAGCCTTGGTTACATGAGAACCTTTCTCTAAAAGATGAAAATATTAAATATTACAGTCATTAATATTACATAGTGTTAGCTATTTTAAAAAGTTTATGCTTAATATAAAATACTAAAAATAACTACTGTCTGTTTTAACCACTGTTACATGTTTTCTGGCAAATGCTTAACATCTTATTGTGCAGTATTTCTTTTTTTAATTTTAATTATTTTTTAAAAATTTCAAAAACTTTAAAAAAGGTATTTCATTTATTTATTTGAGAGAGGAAGAGGCAGAGAGAAAGAGCGAATGGGAGCACCAGGGCCTCCAGCCACTGCAAATGAACTCCAGACTCATGCACCCCCTTGTACATATGGCTTAGGTGGGACTTAGGGAATCAAACCCTGGTCCTTAGGCTTCACAGGCAGACACCTTAACTGCTAAGCCATTTACCCAGCCCTTATAGTATTTTTGTTTTGTTTTTCAAGGTAGGGTTTCACTCTAGCACATGCTAACCTGAAATTTGCTATGTAGTCTCAGGGTGGCCTTGAACTCACAGCAATCCTCCTCTGCCTCCCAAGTGCTGGAATTAAAGGTGTGTGCTACCACACCCGGCTTGTACAGTATTTCTTTAATGAATTAATCCTCTCATAATACAAAGAGAATATTTTAAAAGCCATTAAATATTATTTCAGGTCCTTGGCATAAGCAGTATGTTAGGGTAGGCACTTTTGAAAGTATAATTTGCTTAGAAAAGATAGTTTCTACCAGGTAACTATCATCATACATATGAATCTTCTGTTTTAGCTATTAACTGTAATGTTTTTGATTTGTAGAATACCAGTTTAGTATATCTAGTTTGCCTAGTCCTTTAAAAACAGCTTGACATAATACATGATTTATAGTCCAAGGGCCAGGGATTGCAACTCATCATTAGTGCAGTGGTTCAGCATCACAGGTCTTGGGATCAATATCAGCAAAATAAATACAGATTAAGACAAGGAGGGAGGGAATGAAGAAATTTAAATTAATGACATTGTAAAAGAAAAGAAAATATTGAAAATTGAAGACCATATCCTTGAACTATAGGTTTGCTAGGAAACTTTGAATTGTGTGTGTGTTCATGTATGTGATTGCTATGTTGACATGCATATGTTAGAGGAGAAGCTTCACTGTCCTGTTGTCACTGGTACCTGGTGTTCTGTACTATTTTACATTCTTAGCAATGGTACAAAGGCTGCAGATCTCTATATTCTGCAACACTTGCTTTCTTTGTGTATGAAACCACGTGTTTATTTTGTACTAGTGTCCTAGTAAATAAGATAGTCAGTAATGATAGTTGTGTTTAGTTTTTTGTTTTTTTTTCTTGTTTCATTTTGTTTTTTTAGGCTGAGTCTCACTATAGCCCAAACTGGCATTGAACTTGATTTTCCTACCTCAGTGCTGGAATTAAAGACACCATGCCCAGCTTTGTCATTATTACTGTTTGTTGTTGTTATTTCAATGCAAGAGAGAGAAAGAATTAGTCCCCCAGGGCCTCAAGCCACTGCAATTGAATTCCAGATGTGTGCATCCCCCTGCATGCATGTGGTGAGCTTGCATGTTTCTGTCACTTTGTGTATCTGCCTTATGTGCGTCTGGCTTATGTGGGACCTGGAGAGTTGAACATGAGTCCTTAGGCTTCACAGGCAAGTGCCTTAACTGCTAAGCCATCTACCTAGGCTTGTCATTATGTTTTTTATTTTAAAATAATTTTTAAAAATTTTTATCTACTTATTTGAGAGAGAGAGAGAGAGAGACAGAAATAGGCAGGTAGAGAGAGAATGGGCACGCCAGGGCCTCCAGCCACGGCAAATAAACTCCAGATGCATGCACCCCCTTGTGCATCTGGCTTACATGGGACCTGGAGAATCGAACCTCAGTCCTTTGGCTTTGCAGGCATGTGCCATAACTGCTAAGTCGTCCCTCCAGCCCCTGTCATTATGTTTTGATTGCATCTAATGACTAGAACATTGAATTTATGCTCATGTTTATAGGGTGATTTTTCACACCAGTTTTTATTAGTTAGTTTTGTTTTTGTTTTTCGAGGTAGGGTCTCACTGTAGCTCAGGCTGACCTGGAATTTACTATACAGTGTCAGGGTGGCCCTGAACTCACAGTGATCCTCCTATCTTTGCCTCTTAAGTGCGGGGATTAAAGGTGTGTACTACCATACCTGGCTCTTTTTTTTTTTAATTTTTTATTTTATTGACAACAAAATATACTTACATACAAGAAGTGCATGGTATTTCCCTCCCCTCCCCCCTGGCTCTTTTTTTATAATACTTTTTCAGTACTTGTTAGGGATTTACAGTTTTCCCCCTTTTATTTGTTTTGAGCTTTCTTTATATTACTGTAGATGTTATAACCCTTTTATCCTGTTTCATACTTTGCTTTGTTTGATAGCAAAGCTTTTTGAATTATAAGTTTATTTTTTATTTTTATTTTTTGGCTCTATGCCAATTTACCTGGAATTCACTATGTAGTCTCAGGCTGGTCTAGAACTCACAGTTATCCTCCCACCTCTTCCTCCTGAGTACTAGGATTAAAGGCGTGTGCCACCACGCCTGGCTATAAGTTTATTTTTTCAAGTATTTAAAAAAAATATATATATATATTATTTATTTATTTATCTGAGAGAGAGAGAGAGAGAGAGAGAGAGCTGGGTGTGCCAGGGCCTCCAGCCATTGCAAACGCACTCCAGATGTATGTGCCCCCTTGTGCATCTGGCTTATGTGGGTCCTGGGGAATTGAACCAGGATCCTTTGGCTTTGCAGGCAAACACCTTAATCGATAAGCCATCTTTCCAGCCCCTATAAGTTTATTTTTAAAGAAAGTTTATAATCCAGTGAACATACATTAATTTAAAGACATTGTGCTTCCCTCCTTCTCCCTTTTTTCCTTCCTTCCTTCCCATTGTGAAATGGGAATACTTGTAATATTTATGTTTTATAAGCATTTTGCAAAATTTTATTTATATACATTACACATGGCACTCTGTTTCCCTTCCTGGGCATTGAACGTATCTACAAATGGTAGTTATGAAAACTAGAATTTTGCAGTTCCTATAGCTGAGTGAAAAACCTTTATCTACAAATGGATTAATTTGTAGGATCTGTTGATGGGCTGCAACAGAATGAAATGGTGAGACATCTTTTAGCTTTAAATTTTTATAGATTTTCTCATTCTTTGGACATGATACTCTGCTGTTGTGCTTACATGTCTGTTGTATTATCCTTCTCTCCTCCTGTGGGTCCTGTTAAACATTACACATTGGCTACATTATCTTTTCTGTCACTTACTCCTAGAAGCCAGAGGTAGGTTGGCAGTGTATCTGCTGCCTTGAAAACTCATGACAGAATTAAAAAATGAAAACCTTGTTTCTCTATTCTAAAACTTGTATTTGAAGTTTTGAAAGAATTACATCTTCATCAAAATACAAGTCATTTCTCTGGAATTGTCTTCCTTTATGTTTCTTTCCAAGATATCAGGAGCAAGGCATTTGTTAAGTACCAAATGTAATATAAGAAGTGGTGTCTCTTTTTTTGATTTTTGTGTTTTTTTTGGTATGGATGGTCTGGTTTGGTCACCTGAAGCCATTCTAGTGTTCTAGACCGTGTAACTGCCATGAAGTATTTGGCATCATTAAATCACTGAAAATGTTAAATTTCATTTACTTTCTTGTTTTTTTTTTTTTTTTTTTTTTTAATGAGGTAGGGTCTCACTATAGCCCAGGCTGACCTGGAATTCACTATGTAGTCTCAGGGTGGCTTCGATCCTCCTGCCTCTGCCTCTGCCCCCTGAGTGCTGGGCTTAAAGGCATGCGCCCCCACACCCAACCTCATTTACTTCATATGAAATAAAGTACTTGTAAAAGCACATTTATCCGCACCAGAGAAAGTGTTGGTAATCATAACTGAAATGAACAAATTCCTGCTTAACTGGGTTAGGGTTCTGGCTCCATCTCCTTTAGGGAAACCTTCTGTAGGGAGTGGGGTTAGATCCGAACCCAGCCGGGCTGTAATACTGCTCCATTGTCTTTTTTCCTAGGTAGGTCTCACACTAGTCCAGGCACATCCTGGTACTCACTATTTAGTCCCAGGATGGCCTTGAACTCACAGTGATCCTCCCACCTCTGCCTCCCAAGTGCTGGGATCAAAGGCATGTGCCAACACGCCTGGCTTTAATGTTCTATTTTCTCAGAAGCAGAGTTTTCCAACTACTTTTCTGCAAGCTCATCCATCCTGATCACCCTTGGCAGAGGTAATCTCCCCTTTCTGTGTTCCTGTAGAACTTTGCTGTACCTCTGTTTAAAGCCAACACTTTCTGTTTTGCACGGTATCTGGTTTGCACATCAGTCTTCCACTACTTGGATTGTAAGTTCTTTAAGGTCAGGGGTAATGTCTCGTCATATTCATCTAGTCCTAGGAGTCTAGCACATTGCTGCTCCATCTCAGCTAGTGAGCATGTGCTATTTCAAAGTGATAAATGTACGACAGCCCAGGTAGTTGAAAAGAACTCCACTGCGAACATGAAGAATTTATACTCAAGAAAGGACAGGAAAGCATCTTGTGGTAAAGCAGCTTGAATTACTAATTTGAGCATGGTAACATATTGAAAGCTTGTAATGTCCCCATGCTATCAAACAGAAATGTGTTTCCTTAAATTTTCAAAGTGGAGCAATGGAAAATTACCAAAAATTTAAGGCAGAGGCAGGAGAATCATTGTGCATCTGAGGCTAGCCCAGGCTAAAGAGTGAGACCCCGATTCAGAAAAAGACACAAAATATAAAAGGCATACTCACTATAATGCCAGGAAAGTGTTTAATATATCTAAGATCTAGTAAGCATATGTAATATCAGAAAAATTACCAGTCAACAATGCATTCTCTCAGCTGTACTGTGGCAGACTTTCCTATAGGAAAGTTAACATGCTTCCGTCTACCTTTATTTTAAATCATTTACTCTGTAGTCTAAATTTGAGCAGCCTTAAAATCTTTGAGTAGTGAGTTTCTTCCACTTCATTTGATTTCTCTGTTTTGCTCCAAGAGTTCTGCATGTAACACATACTTTTTTTCTTTTTAGTGAGAGAGACGGAGAGAATGGATGTGCCAGGGCCTCTAACCACTACAAAGGAATTCCAAACGCATGCACCACCTTGTTCATCTGGCTTTATGAGGGTTCTGGGGAATTGAACCAGGGTCCTTAGGCTTTGCCAGCAAGTGCCTTAACTGCTGAGCAATCTCTCCAGCCCAGCATATACATTTTAAGTAGCTAGTAAAAGGAAATTTATCCTTGGTAGAAACTTGAAATAATCTTGACATGTGGGAATCTTTTAAAATATTATTATTATTATTATTATTATTTTATTTATTTTTGGAGAGAGAGACACAGAGAGACAGACAGCGAGGGAGAGGGAGACAGAGATGGGCGCTCGCAGTCTCTCAGCTGCTGTGAACGAAATCCAGATGTGTGCGCCCCCTTGTGGTCAAGTGCGGTATTGCGCCCTTGTGTCACTGCATCTGGCTAACCGTGGGGCCTGGAGATTGGAACCTGGTTTTTAGGCTTAGCAGGCAGGCGCCTTAACCGCTAAACCATCTCTCCAGCCTGCATGTGGGAATCTTACAGAAAGAAAAATTTACCAATAATCTCAGTAAAACTGACACACCTTTCCTAATTAATATTTTTTGTTATTTTAATAAATATTTACAACAAAGGAATAGTCTTTAAACACAAGAGAGAATCAGTATGTGGAGAAGATCCACAAGGAATTATAAGGCACAGTTTTCATGTATACATAGAAAATACATTTGGGAGGTGAGGGGAGGTTGAGGGGGTACTTCCTATATCCATTCCAGGCTAGCCTAGAATTCACAGCAATCCTGGCTTAGCCTCTTGAATGCTAGGTTACAGGCATAGGCACCCATGTCCTGGTTGAAGATGTAGCCCAGAAACCTGGAACTGGAAATCCTCCTGCCTCATCCTCTTTAGCAGTTTGCCTGTTGGTGTGCATGATCACAGTGAACCCTGTTATTATATCTGAATGAGAAGATAGTGCATCATTAAAATGGATAAACTGAAAACAAATAATTCTCAAGTAACAGAAATTATGCCCAACTAACAAAGTGGTTGCTTTCCTACCCAGAAGCAGCTTTAGTAGAGTCATAATAGAAAGCTGGGGATTTTGAGCAAAGAAAAATAGTGAAAGAAAATTTGGTGTAAGAAGGGCTTCCCATTTGGCTGTGGAAAGTGAAAAATAGGGAAGGAAGTATTGAAGTTCTATTCCTTTGTCTCCTCTTCTGAGCAGTGGTGCCCAAGATCTACATAGCAGTATGTGTGAGTTACAACAAGTATACAGAAGCGTGCTTGTAAGTGTATAAGGAAAACAGACTACGACTTTCTCACTTTTTACCTGCCAGGTTTTCAGTGAAGATAAGTTATGTTTGGTAAGAAATGTTGGAAAAGGCAAGCCAGACTCCCCCCCCCCCTTTGTACTCAACATTTCTGACAATAATGTATGAGCGTATTTCCCTAAATGCCAAGTAGCACTCCATCAGACCCACCATGTGAGTCGTCTGATTGTATTAGATGCTGGCATCATATCTCAGGCTGAGGACGCAGTCCAGTAAGAAGGCTTCCCCCTGGGGATGCCGATGGCAGGCAGAGAGCTCCTGTACATCTGTTCGCAGTGAATCAGGGTACATGTGGCCTTCACAGATGCAGATGAACAACCAAAGGGAGTTACATGAGTGAGATCAGAAATTAGGTTGCACCCTTTCTGGCATGTTGGTGTGTTCTTGCTTCCCACCTGGGAAGCTCATCTGAATACTGACTGTCCTTTGGTGTTTTTAAGGAGACTAGGCATGACTGGTTGTGTTATTGGTTATTAGCTCCATCTTTAGCTCTTTGTCCCCTCCCCAGAAATTCAGGGAAGGGGACTAAAAGTTCCAGCCCTTTAATCATGCATGTGGTTCTCTGAGTCTGCAGGAGTCCATCAACAGTCATCTCATTAAAACAAAAGATTCTTCTGCCACTTAGGAAATAGCAAAATCTGTGTTTCTGTACCAACAACTAGATGTTAGAAACATTACAGAATATTAGAAGAAATTGTCCTAGTGCTCCTACCTAAAAGGTTTTAGGGGCTGATGTTAGGAAATAGGGGAAAAGACCAAATTCGTATGTATTTGGCCCTATCACAGTAGTCTAGAGACAGTTGTTTTAAACCTACAATCCCAGCATTAATGAGGATATCAAGTTCAAGGACAGCCTGGGCTACATGGTGAAATCCCGTATCCAAAATAGACACAGACAGCTATTTCTCAGAAACTTCCTAAGGTGTGCTCTCCCTCATAACTGCTCTCTGAGGCTGGCAGTGCGTGTGGTCAGTGGCCTCCATATCCACTGAGCCCTCCTTTGCTCATTCTCATGTAAGAAAAATGTTCTTCTTTTTAAATAACTTTTCTTTTGTTTTCTTTTCTTTTGTTTTGTTTTGTTTTTCAAGGTAGGGTCTCACTCTAGCCCAGGCTGACCTGGAATTCACTGTGTAATGTAAGGCTGGCCTTGAATGAGCCTCCTACCTCTGCCTCCCCAGTGCTGGGATTAAAGGCGTGTGCCACCACGCCCACGCCTGGCTTTAAATAACATTTTTATTTATGAGCAAAGAGAAAGGAGAGTGCACACAAGCACCCCTGTTTTTTAAAAAAATTTTTAATTATTTTTTATTTATTTTTGGAGAGAGAGACAGAGAGAGATAGACAGAGAGGGAGAGGGAGATAGAAATGGGTGCGCCAGCAGTCTCTCAGCTGCTGTGAACGAAATCCAGATGTGTGCGCGCCCTTGTGGTCAAGTGCGGCATTGCGCCCTTGCCTCACTTTGCATCTGGCTAAACGTGGGACCTGGAGATTGGAACCGCTGGACATTGGAACCAGCATTCTTAGGCTTAGCAGGCAGGCGCCTTAGCCACTAAGCCATCTCTCTCGCCCATCCCTGAGCCTTTTGTTGCTGCAAAGGAACTCAAAACACATGCACCACTTTGAGTATCTGGGTTTACATGGGTAATGGGGAATTGAACTTGAACAAGTCCTGGCAGGTTTTTGCAAACAAGTATGTTCAACTGCTGAGCCATCTACTCAGCCCAATAAAAGTATGTTTTTTTAGTACAAACACCTAGGTGATTGATGGGAATCTCTTACGTGGGAATGGCAAAACAAAAATAGACAAGAGAAGGGCTGGAGATGGCCTAGTGGTTAAGACACTTGCCAGCAAAGCCAAAGGACCCAGGTTCAACTCCCCAGGACCCACATAAGCCAGATGCACAATGTGACACATGTGTCTAGAGTTTGTTTGCAACAGCTGGAGGCCCTGGCACACCCATTCTCTCTCTCTGCCTCTTTCTCCCTTCTTCTCTTTCATAAATAAATAAAAAAAATACTAATACACACATACACACACATAGAGAAAATATTTGAAAGTATAAAAGAGATTTTCCAGAATTAGAGAGGTGAGTAATTTTATATAAGAAAGCCCACAGATAGCCAAAGAAATAACAAAAGCCCACAATACACAGTAAAAATTAAAAGTTGACAGTCATAGCCACCTGCTTCCAAACATGGGAAACAAAGTCAGAAACCAGCAAAGAGAATTTAGATTTGGCAATAAAAATGTAAAATGTACTATAGAATTTTATTATTCAGTTTTTGTTTGTTTATTTGTTTGTTTGAGGTAGGGTCTCACTCCACTCCAGGCTGACCTAGACTCTGTAGTTCCAGACTGGCCTTGAACTCACAGCAATCCTCTTACCTCTGCCTGCCAAATGCTGAGACTAAAGGCAAGTGCCACCACAGCTGGTCCCTATTTAGTTTTAAAAAGTGTTTTATTTTATTTTATTTTATTTGTTTGTTTGTTTATTTATTTGCGAGTAGAGAGACTGAGAGAGCCTGGTAGAGAATGGGTGCACCATGACCTTTTGCCACTGCAAATGAACTACAGACCCGTGCTCCATGTTGTGCATCTGGGGAACCAAAGCCCAAAGCAAGTCCCACAGACTTTGCACACAAGGCCCTTTACCACTGACTCACTGCCCTAGCCTGTGTTCGTTTGTTTATGATCTTGAAAGTAAAACATCTAGAATTTGCATTTGGCCAAACTGTCATTAAAATATTAAGGCACAATAGAAACTACTAAGAGGCATGTATAATGGTGGTCCTCTATAGTAGGTATGTGAGTAACCTATACTACCAGGGCTTTTGCCAGTCTACCCTACTGTTGGACGGGCACAGTGATGAATGGGGCTGTGCATTTGTTAAAATCTGACCCCTTGTTAAGCAGCGTGATGACTATGTTTCATTTGTACTGGCTTTTTTTTTTTGGGGGGGGGTTCATTTTTCGGATTTTCAAGGTAGGGTCTCACTCTAGCCCAGGCTGACCTGGAATTCACTATGTAATCTCAGGGTGGCCTCGGACTCGAACTCATGGCGATCTTTCTACCTTTGCCTCCCGAATGCTGGGATTAAAGGCATGCGCCTCCACGCCCGGCTTGTATTGGTTTTTTAAACTTACACTTTACATATATTCAGTTCAGTTCTTGGAAAAATGAAAATACCAACTGAACATCCTAACTCCAAAATATGAAACAGAACTTTGTTTTTTGATTTTTTTTTTGAGGTGTAGGGTCTTGCTTTTAGCCCAGGCTGACCTGGAATTCTCCATATAAATCAGGCTGGCCTTGAACTTGGAGCAATCCTCCTGCTTCTGCCTGGCTAGAACTTCTTTAATATGCTGATCTGCTGCCTAAAAGTTTCAGAATTTAGAGCATTTTAGATTTCTGATTTTTGGATTAGGGATACCCAGCTAGTCTTTGCACAAATTCAAAAGTCTGAATTCCAAAATCAAGCATTTTAGGTCCCAGCTTCTCTTTCCTTCCCCCTCTCATTCTTTCTCTCCTCCATTCCTCTCTCCTTCCCTCCTTCTTTCCCTGTCTCTGTTTTTGTCTGCACACTTCTGTGAGGTCATGAATACTTCTGCCACTTCGTGTCTGGCAGACAACATTCCAGAGTATTACTGTCCATCCATTGGTTCATACATTCTTTCTCCCACCTCTTCCGAGATGTTCTCTGTGTGTGGTAGAGTTGTCTCAGTGCTGAAAACTCCACTGTCACTTCTCCTCATTCCTTTGATGAGTTTTGCCTCTCCCCAGTGGTCACTGTCATCATCCACCATCGTCAGAAGAAAAACTTCTCTAACCAAAAGTGAGAGTAGCATTAATACATGGGCATAACGTAAATATTTAGAGAACAATTTGGTGGGCCTGATATATCCATTTAGTCAAACAACAGTAGTGGATGCTCCTCCCCCCCCTCCGGCTTATGACCCCTCCCACCCCCAGCCATAGCTTTTGACTAGCTTTCCAGTACTAGGAATGAACTCCCTCTCAGGGAGCAAGCCTCACATCTAATCACTGAACAGTTAGCTTCTCCCATAACAGAGGTGCCACCATTGCAATAGTTGGTATGTTTTGCCTGGCTGGCCAGCCATAATGTTTACAGGGCCTACTGCTGGCAAAACCCATTGATGACTTTAGTCCCCCAGCAGGCTGCATAGCATATTCCAGCACTGTGACACTTAGTCAGTAGGAAAAGGGCTACTAGTTCAGCTCCAGTTTGATTTCCCAGTGACCTGCAGCTACAGTATGTACTATCATCAGCAGTCACCATCTGGCTGGGTGAGCAGCCTAGATGCTTGCCGGTAGCCTGTATTGTTTTGGGGGCATTAGTCCTAGAAAAGAATCTTTAGTCCTCCCCCTTTCCTTTTAGGTGATAGATTCCCATTTAAATGCCTCTAAGAAATAAGTGTGCATTATCTCTGTCTAGAGGTTCTGTTTTAGACTTTCCAAACAATAGACTTGTAAGATAGCCAGTTTCCTTGGCACATAAAGTGATTGAAGGAAGTGGGTAAGCGGATGTTTTTCTTGTGTCATTTTGTCATTGAAATCCTCCTTGCTTTTCCCCACCATCCTTCTGCCCTCCTCCTGTGTTACCCGTGTTTTCAGTTCCTAAGGTTCTTGGTGTCACCTGCTTGCTTCTCAGCTTTGTATCTCTGGTCAGATATCATTAGTACATTTCCTTCCTACCTTTCAAAATGTGATTGCTTTCTGCTTTGCTTTCTTTAACCTCTATCCTGATATACTTTTCTGTTTAGGGAATTACCCAGATTTAGATTTTTTAAATATTTATTTGTTTTAGAGAGAGAGAAGGCGGCAGATAGAGAATATGCACACCAGGCCTCTAGCCACTGCAAATGACTCCACATGCATGCGCCACCTTGTGGCCTGCCTTACTCAGATACTGGGGAGTCCAACCTCGGTAATTAGGCTTTGCACGCAAGCAGCTTCACCACTGAGCCATCTCCAGCCCCCAGATTAAGTTTTTAGCAAGGTTTCTTGGAGGGTCTGAAATTAGGTGTATGCATACAACTTTCACCCAAACTTAGTTTTTAGTGTGTCCTGTTCATTTTGACCATGTATATTTATGAGAAAGCAGTGCAGTGGCTTGTAATGTGGTAGTATGAAGGCATCGGTGACTCTTGACTGTTTTCCTAAGTCTCAGCATTTGTGCTTCCCTTTTAGAATAGGAACTGGATTTTTAAAAGACATTTGGTCATTTCAGATGAATCTGCAAAATTATTTACTATCCACCTCAGCAACTATAAAATATATAAAGAAATTTTGTATTTCAATGTCTTATTTTAATTTTGTTGTCATGAATGGCCCTTTCTGTTTGGCTGGGGATATAGCTCAGTATCTTTTTTAAAAATAATTTATATTTATTTATTTATTCACTTGAGAAAGAGGAAGGGGGGGAATGGGTGCACAAACAAACTCCAGACGTATGTACATCTGGTTGATGTGGGTCCTGGATAATCAAACCTGGGTCTTTTTTGGCTTTGCAGGCAAGTGCCTTAACCGCTAAGCCATCTGTACAGCCCTAGTTCAGTGTCTTAAGAGTGCTTGCCTACCATATGTGAAGCCCTCGGTTCAGTTCCCAGCACCGCATAAAACTGGTTATCTTGGCACATGCCCAGAGATACTAGGAATCAGTACTTCAGTGGACATACTAATATTAAAATTTGTCATTATTCCTGGTATTACCAAAAAATAAAAATAAAAAGATGGTCTGGAGAGATAGCTTAGAAGGCACTTCCCTACAAAGTCAAAGGACCCAGATTCAATTCCCCAGGACTCATGTAAGCCAGATGCACAAGGTGGCACATGTGTCTGGAGTTTGTTTGCAGTGGCTGGAAGCCCTGGCATGCCCTTTCTCTCTCTCTCAAATAACTAACTAACTAACTAGTTATAAAAAAGAAACAAACTTTACCATTAAAATACATAATATGTGCTGAGGAGATAATTTTGCTGGTAAAGTCCTGCTTTGCAAGCATGTAGACCTGCATTTGATTCCCAGAGTCTGTGTCAAAATGCCAGTCCTAATGAGAGGGACTTTGGGGACAGGAGGATTCCTGACGCTCACTGACCAGCTTCTAGCCTAATTGGCTAAGTCCAGAGAGACCATCCTCCTGAGGAACATCACTGAGATTGTCCTCTGTCCACTTGAGCATTTAGGCTCCCCCACTTTAGACATAATTTTGAAAAGGAAACAAAGGAGGCTGGGGAAGTGGGTCTATGGATAAAGCATTTGCTGTGCAAGCTTGAGGACCTGAGCTGGGAACCTTAGCACTCACAAAAAAAAAAAAAAAAAAAAACAAAAAAAACAGCCAGACACTGTGGCTGGCATTTGTAATCCCAGCCACACCCACATTGGGACCAGAACAGTGACAGAGATAAAAGAATCTATAGGAAGCTGGAGGCCAGGTAGCCTGACAACAGAACTTCGGTGAAAAATGCACAATATAACACCCTGCCTCAAGGTGGAAGGCAAAGACCAACACCTAGACCTCTGTACATGTGTCATGTTACTGCATGCCTGTATTGACACACATGTACACACAAGCACACACAACAGAAGGAAACACATCTCGAGACTAGTCTAGCAAGAGTAGCTTCCCATTCCATGGGTCTCAGAGGTGACAACCACAGCAAAGACTTAGAGACGCTGAAGATTACCTGTGGGTACATTTTCCTATGAGTGCCTCATGCTAGCCTATTGCACCTCTGGAGCTCACGAGGGTGTTTTCAAGTCCTAGATTTTTAGCAGATTGAGTAAAAGGAATTGCTCTCTATGATGCTCTTGCCCTCTTGTCCCAGCTCTCCATGTTAGTACTGTACAAGCTAGTGTCATACTTGGTATTCCTATAACAAATAGTGCCTCTAGCAGCAATTAATTTTGCATTGTATGTACACAAAAGATCCTCACATATAATGTTCTTGCCAACTTAAAAAGTAAGTTTACTAATGTGAATGTTTAAGTGCTTAATTAAAACATTCTATTTTTATTTCTTCTTGAGAACTTTTCTATTTTTAAGTTTTAACAGGCAGCTGATTTTTTTTTCTTTTTTATGAGACGGAGCGAGCGATCCAAGTATGCCTATGTCTGAAAAGCACAGACAGCCTTATGCCCAAACTTCTGTCACCATTGCCTTCTGATGCCCAGTGTGAATTATTTTGCTTTCATTCTTAATAACAGCAGAGGCAGTAGCTAACTGTTATCCACGTTGTAGATGGCTTTCAGAAGTTAGAAGTTTGTGTAAATTTTTTGGGTTACCTGTTCTGGAGTCACAACAAGACATTGTATTTGAACACTGCCTGCTTAAATACTCAAGCACTCTGGAGGAGGAGGAAGAAGGGTTGCAAGTTTGCTGGTACCCTAGGCTGGGTACCAAATCTTCAACAAGTTCATGGAAAACAAAGCTATAATTGGATATTACTTTTCAAGTGTCAAGTGGGCAAAGGTCAAAAGTTTCGAACATTTAAAAAAAATAGATGTGGGCAAACTGCTAGTCTTTTCATTTCTGTATTATGTATATATGTAGAAAATAGAGTTTATGAGCCGGGCGTGGTGGCACATGCCTTTAATCCCAGCACTTGGGAGGCAGAGGTAGGAGGATCGCTGAGAGTTCGAGGCCACCCTGAGACTACATAGTTAATTCCAGGTCAGCCTGGGCCAGAGTGAGACCCTACCTCGAAAAACCAAAAAAAAAAAAAAAAAATAGAGTTTATGGAAAGAATTTTGGGTACCCATTAATTCAGGTATTTTTATTTTATTATTAATCTATTTGTGGGAAATAACAAGAATGTGGTATATTCTTATGTGCAATATAGAAAAATGATAATCTGGAAGCTTCATGGTGGCTTGGGGGAAAGCAAGGCATGAGCAGAGGCTGGACATCACTCTTCTGCCACAGCAGGTAGAAAACAGCAGCAGGAGAGTGAGCTGAGCTATAGAAAAGGGGAGCTGGCCATAAAACCCTAAAGCCGGCCCCCAACAGCACACTTCTCCAACAAGGCTCCACCTCCCAAACTGCCTCCAGCTTCTTGGGAGCGAGCATTCAGAACACATGTGTTTATGGGGGAGATCTGATGCAAACCCTCCACACAGTACTACTGCTCTTTTCGGCGTCTAATGGGTATCTGGAAACATATCCTTCCAGATAAGTGGGAACGACCATTGTACAATTAAAGTTGTAATTCTAATGCTGTCTTTCATAATGTTGACTGATATTTCAAAATGCTTTGAAACAATTGATGTATTTAATACTTTCTCAATATTGGTTACTGTGCATATTTTATAGTCATTTTTTATCTTGTCAGTTCTTTTTTCATGAGGTTAAAACAAATTTCTATGGGCTGAAAAGATGGCTCAGCAGTTCAGGCACTTGCCTACAAAGCCTAAGGACCCAGGTTTTTTCTTTTTTCTTTCTTTCTTTTTTTTTTTTTTTTTTTTGGTTTTGCAAGGTAGGGTCTCACTCTGGTCCAGGCTGACCTGGAATTAACTATGTAGTCTCAGGGTGGCCTCGAACTCTCGGCGATCCTCCTACCTCTGCCTCCCGAGTGCTGGGATTAAAGGCGTGTGCCACCACGCCCGGCTAGGACCCAGGTTTGATTCCCTAGTACCCATATAAAGCCAGATGCACAAGAGGAAGCATGCATCTAGACTTCATTTGCAGGGGCTAGAGGCCCTGGTGCGCCCATTCTCTCTATCTGCCTCTCTATCTCTCTCTCATAAAACAGTTAGTTAAATAAATAATAAATAAAAAATTTGTATTACAGTCCTCATTTATTCATTTTGTCTTTTTATTGTAAAGTGATTAGCAACCCTGAAGATTTTATCTGTTATAATTATTTTATGTTTTATAGTTACAACAAAATTGCACACATTTTGTTGGATTGTGCATGTTAGTCTTGTCACAGAGGCAAACACAGAGATTAGAGATAGAAAAGTCCTTTTGGGACCCAGGGCATGGCTCGGCAGTTAAAGGCATTTGCAAAGCCTAGAGGCCTGGGCTTAATTCCCCAGTACCCACATAAAGCCAGATGCACAGAGTGGTGCGTGCTCCTGGAATTTGATTGCAATGGCAGAAGGCCTTGAATATCCGTTATTTGTCTCTAACAAATAAGTAAAATTATATATTTTTAAGTCCTTTTGGGCTGTCCATACAGCTCCATGGTGAAGCACTTGCTTTGCATGCACAAGGCATGCCCCTTTATATCATCAGTATTAAAACATACTCTTACTTTCCTGGTGTAGTGGCTCAAGCCTGTAAGCTTAGCACTCCAAAGGCTGAGGTCGGAAAACAGCTTCTAGCATCGGCTACAGAGTGCGTGCCAAAGCAGCCTGAGCTACCATGAGAAACTGACTCATAAAGCAAGGAGGAAAGCCTTTTGTTTGTATCTAACCATTATAGTCTTGAATTATATTATTATCTCCGAGTTAAATGTTTTTACTTTTGCAGTTTCCAGAAGTTTCAGGTAGGGGTGATCTCTGTAAGTTAGAAGCCAACCGTATCACAGAATAAAGTCCAGATCAACCTAGGCTAGAGTGAGGCCCTGCTCTAAGGAAGGGGGGAGGAGATAATAGAAAGTATAGGGAGATGAATAAATGGATGGACGGGTGGGTAAATCGATGCCTTAGTCACTCTTCTAAACTCTTCTAATCCTGCCTTGTCGGGACCTCTGTTTGCTACCTTCTACCATTACCCTTCTGTGTTGCTTGGGCTGGAGATGTGGCCACTGCTTGGGTTTCAGCACATGATTGATTCTAAACGATCATTGTGTTGTAGGCATTGAAGACCTGCTGGGTGAGTACTGCTGGTTCCATGGTTAGTGAGGAGCAAAGCCAGTCATGAAGACGTAGAGCTCTGAGAAGCCATTGTGTTGATTGCCAACTTGTGAAGATGGGCACTGAGCTGGGTATGGATCAGAGGGAGGTGACACTGCTCATGGTGGCTGAGCTGAGGTGCTTTTCCAAGTGGGTGGCTATAGTAAGCTTGAGGGTGCCGAAGCAGATGTCATGAAAGATCTGGTTGTCCTTGTAGCAGGTCTCATCAATGTGCTCTGTCCACCAAAGGATGGAGAGGGTGGCAGTTCACTAAGGGAGAGAATACACTGAAGGTGTTGGTGATGAGGTCGGGGTGTCCTCTGTAGACCCTGCACATGAGGAAGGAGCTGGTTTCTGAGCCTGTGCCTCACCCAGAGCGTAAGTCCATCGGAAACCTGCAGACAGTCACAGCTCTCCCTCTCCTAACGCCCGTCCAGGGCTGAGTCCATCCGCTCCACCTCCTTCATGTATACAGTGGCCTTTGGCCCAGACTAACCAACGCCAGAGTTGTCTGCTCTAAAGATCTGTCCTAAAGGGCATGCACAAACACAGTCTAGGTTCAAGGTCCACCAAGACAGCACAAGGAACATATTTGCCAGCTGTGGTCCAGCTGCAGGCTGCTATCTCCATAGTACATACCAGTGAGGCCCATGTTATGTTCTTTGCTGATCACCTCATAGAATTTGGCACCAATCTGGTTGCTGCACTGACCAGCCTGGATACACACGATTTCTGTCATGGTTAGGATTCATTTTATTATTTGTTGTTTACCTCAAGGGACAAGAAAGTGTGTAAGATTTTTTTTTCCCCGTGCTGAAAGCAGGTTGAAAGGATGCAACATGACCAGTCTGGAGCAGCGGCATGCCAACACCATGACAGAAAGATCTTAAGAATCTGCTTTTCTTCTGAGAAAAACCTCAGTAACTCTTACTACTGTTACTACTCCTTACTCTTACTAATACTCCACTGTTATCATTGAGAAAACTGCTCAGAATTATGTTGAAGGATATGGCTCTGGTCTGTGCTTCTTAGTGGACAAAGCCACTTGCCATAAAGACTTTTAGCAGTGATCCTGAAAGAATTTAGAGCTAAGACCATATGTTCTTTTTAAGCTGATAACTCAGCAAAATCGACAAGACTGCTGATGTGGTGGTCCAGTCCTGTAATCTCAGCCCTTTACTGAAAGGTGGAGGAAGGAGAATCAGGAGGAGTTCAAGGCTGCTCTGGGCTATATGAGACATGCCTTAAATTTAAAAAAAAAAAAAAAAGCCAGGAGGTAGATGTAGGGGGTTCCTTGTGAGTTTGAGGCCACCCTGAGACTACATAGTGTATTCCAGGTCAGCTGGATTAGAGTGAAACCCTATATTGAAGAAAAAAAGAAAAGAATTGAGGGCTAGAGAGATGGCTTAGGGGTTAAAGGTGCTTCCTTGCAAAGTTTGCTGGCCTAGGTCCAATTCCCCACATAAAGCCAGTACCCACATAAAGCCAGATGCAGAGTGGCACATACATCTGAAGTTAGTTTGCAGCTGCATAGGACCCTGGCATGTGTGCTTGCTCTCTCTCTTTCTCATCTCTCTCCCTCCCTCTTTTTGGAAATAAATACTTTAAAAAACTTTCAGGAAATGTTAGTTCTTTAGAAGTCTTAATGTGTCTCTAGACCTTTTTTAAAGGGTATCTTCCTTTCTTTTATTGCTACCCAAAATATTCATGAAACATACATGCATATATTCAAAGAATTATTCTGTTTACCATCTCTTTATTTGAAGTCCATTGTATTGTAAGGTTTGAATTCATGCATCTCATTAATCTTGGTGGCTTTTTTTTTGTTTTTTAAATTTTTTAAATATTTTATTTTATTTGTGGGGGGGGGGAGAGACAGAATGGGTATGCCAGGGCCTCCAGCCACTGCAAACAAACTCCAGATGCATGCGCCCCCTTGTGCATCTGTCCTACGTGGGTCCTGGAGAATCAAATCAGGATCCTTTGGCTTTACAGGCAAACACCTTAACCACTAAGCCATCTCTCCAGCCTTATTTTTTAATTTTTTGACGTAGGGTCTCCCTCTAGCTCAGGCTGAACTGGGATTTACTATGTAGTCTCAGGGTGGCCTTGAACACATGATCTTCCTACTTAAGCGTCCCAAATGCTGGGATTAAAAGTTTACACCACCATGCCTGGCAGGAAATTCCTCTTTTAAATGTGTGTGACATCTGATGCTATATTTCTGTAAAATCTTGTTTTTAATAAATATTGTCATAATGAAAGCTGTCCTTAATTTTTTTGTTTGCTTTTTTGAGGTATGGTCTCACTCTAGCCCAGACTGACCTGAAAATTACTATGTAGGCTCAGGCTGACCTCGAACTCACAGTGATCATCCTACCTCAGCCTCCCCAGTGCTGGGATTAAAGGTGTATGCCATCACAACCTACCTGATATTTTAGTTATTTAATTATTTGAGAAAGAAAGAGGGAGAGTATGGGTGCACCAAGGTCTCTAGTCACTGCTAACAAACTCCAGACACATATGCCACCTGGTGTATCTGCCTTACATGGGTACTGGGGAATTGAACTTGGGTCTGTAGGCTTCACAGGCAGCACCTTAACTGCTAAGCCATCTCTCCAGCCCAATTTTTTAAAAAAATTATTTATTTGGGGGGTAGGGGAGGTGCCAGGGTCTCTTGGTGCATATGAATGCTAGATACTTCCACCACTTTTTGCATCTGGATTTACATGGGTGGCTGGGCAGTTGAGCCCAGGTTGGCAGGCTTTAAAAGCAAGCAACTTTAACTGCTAAGCCATCTCTCCAGCCCTGGTTTTTCTTTTTTTTTTTTTTTTTTGAGAAAGGACCTTGCTTAGCCTGGGCTGGTCTTGAACTCCCTATCCTCCTCATTCCCGTCCTAAATGCTGTTAGTGCAGCCGTGAGCAACCACACTGAGCCACTCCTTTTACTCCACAGTGTCTTGTGTGAGTGAGTCTAGCACAGTTCTTCTTGGAATGTTATAAATGCTTTAGGCGGCATTAAGTCCCGTTAGCGGGCAGCTAAAATCCCAGGTCATTCATTAACATTCATTCAAAATATTGCCAGCTGTAGCTTACATATTAGATGTAACTTGTTTTTCAAGATCTATTTCCTGAACCTTTTGGATGAAGAACTCAAAAATCTCAAAGATGTTATTTGTAATTTTCCCAGAAAAAAATACATACATATGACTTCTTAAAGATAGTGTCTTTCTGTCCTTTTTGTTTTATTTGTTGGTTTCTGTCCTTCTTGAACACTTTTTTTTGATGATGATGTTAAAAAATGAGCCAGGAGTGGTATCACATGCCTTTAATGCCAGCACTCAGGAGGCTGAGGCAGGATCACTGTGAGTTCGAGACTAATTCCAGGTGAGCCTGGGCTAGAGCAAAGACCCTATCTTAAAAACAAAATAAAAAGTGAAGATGGGAAGATGGCTCAGTAGCTAACTTCCTCTCTCCACTGTAAAGGCAGATACAAAGTGCTCAAGTGTATGGGTTTATTTGTAGCAGCAAGAAACTCTGGAATACACACATACGCATGTGCAAAAAACCCCACAAAAACCTGTCCTTTACACATGAATAATTTTAGCCAGGTGTGGTGGCTCTTGACTTTAATTCCAGAGTTCTAGAGACTAAGGAAGGGACATCACCACAAGTTCTGGGCTTAAAAAGTAAAAAATAAAATACATTTTTAAAAAATTAATTTTTTTTAATTTGAGACAGAGGGTGGGGAGAGAAAAGAACGGGTGCGCCAGGGCCTCCAGCCACTGCAAACGAACTCTATAGACTCATGGGCCACCTTGTGCATCTGGCTTACATGGGTCCTGGGGAATCAAACCTGGGTCCTTTGGCTTTGCAGGCAAGCACCTTAGCCACTAAGCCATTCCTCCAGCCCTAAAATACATTTTTCAAAAAGAATGTTTATTGGAGCTGGGTGTGGTGGCACACACCTTTAATCACAGCACTTGGGAGGCAGAAGTAGAAGGACTACAGAGTGAATTCCAGGTCAGTCTGAGCTAGAGGGAGCTTGCCTGCAAAGCCAAAGGGCCCAGGTTCGAATCCCCAGGACCCACGTAAGCCAGATGCACAAGGTGGCCCATGTGTCTGGAGTTCGTTTACAGTGGCTGGAG
The DNA here is from genome assembly GCA_036365145.1 of Orientallactaga sibirica. NCBI lineage: Eukaryota > Metazoa > Chordata > Mammalia > Rodentia > Dipodidae > Orientallactaga > Orientallactaga sibirica. Next base: position 20,523,006 of record JAEOAD010000032.1, on the reverse strand, counting down.
GCCCTGGCACAACCATTCTCTCTCTCTCTCTCTTTCTCTTAGCCTCTTTCCCTCTCACAAATAAATAAATAAATACTAAATAGATAAAATATTTAAACAAAAAAGACTTAAAAAAAAGAATGATTATTTAGGTCAATTCTTTGCTCTACAATAAATTGCATCAAAGTTTTCCAGTATGTTAAAGTATATAATGTGAGGCCTTAGCTTAATCATTCTCAGTTCTTTTAACATTCAGAATAGAACATTAGAGATGGATCTTTACTAGGCTGGCCTCTTGGTTTTTGTTTATGTCTGGTATCTAGGGCGTTCTTAAAGGAAACTTCAAGAAAAAAATTTTTAATCCCAGTGCTAGGATTAAAGGCATCTGCCAACATGCCTGGCACAGAGAAAGTGGGGGAGGTATTGAGAGAGAATGGGTGCTCCAGGGCCTTTAGCCACTGCAAGTGAACTCCAGGTGCATATGCCACTTTGTGCATCTGGCTTTATTTGGGTAGGGGAATTGAACCTAGGTCGTTAGGGTTTTCAGGCAATTACCTTAACCACTGAGCCATCTGTCCAGGTTTTAAGGAATTCTCAGTTTTAAATTGAAATGGCCACAGTGTGTTGGGAATGTATCTCGTATGTTTGACAAGTATGGTGTAGCATCTCTGACATTCATGCTGGGCTGAGGATATAGTTGAGTGGTAGAGCAGTTGGTGTGGTTTGTGTAAGGCTCTAGGTTCAGTCCCTAGGGCCAAATGGGGACATCAGTACAAGGAGTTACTGTCTCTTACTGAGTTTCTGGTTAGCTTCAGATTTGAATCTCTGACAATGCCTAACAAGCTATAGATGTTTCAGTTAATGTTTGTTGAATGAATTAAACTTCCTAATGCTTTTTTTTGCATCAAAAGCTGCCAAGCAGGTTTGACCACATACTGTACTAATGTCTTTCTATGAGGATGGGGTGGGAGTGTGTATTGCACAATACTAAAGAGGACATTTAAGGGTAACTTGTTAAATTTCATGATACAAGAGGAGCTCCAGATGGTTCCCAAGTTATAATGACTTGAGTTGTACTTCCTTAATTTTACAATAATATGAAAGCAATATGTAGTCATTAGAAATTGTACTTTGAATTTGTTGTATTTCATTGGTTTTTTGAGGTAGGGTCTGGCATGTGCTACCACATCTGGTTTGTAGTTTGAATAATGAGGGGTTTTGTTTATTTGTTTGCTTTGGTTTTTCAAGGTAGGGTCTCACTCTAGCCCAGGCTGACCTCGAACTCACGGTGATCCTCCTACCTCTGCCTTCCCAGTGCTAGGATGAAAGGCTTTTCCAGCATGCTTGGTTGAATTTTAAGTTCCCCAGCCAGGACTTGGAGAGGGAAGAAGAACTAACACAGTGAGCTTGCTGCCAACAGTTCTGAGTGGTACAGCTATTCTGTAAATCACATGAGATAAGCAACATTTCATTATAGAACAGGGCTTGTTAGATGACTTTGCCCAAATTTGGGCTAATGTACATGTTTATAAGCCCAGGTAATGAAGACTAAGCCAATTTGAGGTATCCAGTTATGTATGTAAAATCTTATTAAGATGTGGTACTCAGAAACAGTATAGAGTCATGATTGCTCGGCAGTAGAGAAAATGGGCAGGTCGTGGTCACAGATGACAGACTCTTGGGGGTTTCTTGTCCACATAGCTGACCGTAATCAGTGCTGTAGTGTGTGCTTGAAATTTGCTTGAAAGAATAGATCTTAAGTACTTTTATCATACATACACAAAAGAAATCCAGTAAGGTAGTAGGTGTGTGTAACACACTTGATTGTGGCATTCTCCTCACATACATGGGGCATGAAGTTTTTTGTATTGCTTGAGTTTATGCAGGTATGTCTCAGAAAAGCAGGCAAAGAAAACAGAAGAATAAAAGAACTTGCTCTCATGGCTGGTGTGTGGTAAGAAATGCCTGCGGTGTGGTGTTAGGGCTCCTGCCCCTTCTGGGTTCATAGTGCCTGTGGTCTGGAACTTTTTTATTTTTCACAGGCAGTTTCAGTCAGCCTTGAAGTCTTGTGTTGAATGATTAACTAATCTTTTGGCTTTTCCAGTCTTCTCTTGAGGAATTTCCTCTCTGGGCTGCCTACTAACAGTAGAGAGTAAGTAAGAGGTGATTAAATTCTCATCTTTCTGTAAGCATTCAGAGGACAGGCCCTGTGAGGACACGTGCACACTGTGGTGGGTTCTGTTCTGGGAGGACACGTGCACACTGTGGTGGGTTCTGACCTCTGAGGACACGTGCACACTGTGGTGGGTTCTGACCTCTGAGGACACGTGCACACTGTGGTGGGTTCTGATCTGTGAGGACACGTGCACACTGTGGTGGGTTTTGACCTGTGAGGACACGTGCACACTGTGGTGGGTTCTGATCTGTGAGGACACGTGTCCACTGTGGTGGGTTCTGACCTGTGAGGACACGTGCACACTGTGGTGGGTTTTGACCTCTGAGGACACGTGCACACTGTGGTGGGTTCTGATCTGTGAGGACACGTGCACACTGTGGTGGGTTCTGATCTGTGAGGACACGTGCACACTGTGGTGGGTTCTGATCTGGGAGGACACGTGCACACTGTGGTGGGTTCTGATCTGTGAGGACACGTGTCCACTGTGGTGGGTTCTGACCTCTGAGGACATGTGCACACTGTGGTGGGTTCTGATCTGTGAGGACACGTGTCCACTGTGGTGGGTTCTGACCTCTGAGGACATGTGCACACTGTGGTGGGTTCTGATCTGTGAGGACACGTGCACACTGTGGTGGGTTCTGTTCTGGGAGGACACGTGTCCACTGTGGTGGGTTCTGACCTGTTCTGTGTCTGGGAGGAGGACACGTGTGTGGTGGGTTCACACTGTGGTGGGTTCTGACCTGTGAGGACACGTGTCCACTGTGGTGGGTTCTGACCTGTGAGGACACGTGTCCACTGTGGTGGGTTCTGTTCTGGGAGGACACGTGCACACTGTGGTGGGTTCTGACCTGTGAGGACACGTGTCCACTGTGGTGGGTTCTGTTCTGTGAGGACACGTGCACACTGTGGTGGGTTCTGACCTGTGAGGACACATGCACACTGTGGTGGGTTCTGACCTGTGAGGACACGTGTCCACTGTGGTGGGTTCTGACCTGTGAGGACATGTGCACACTGTGGTGGGTTCTGACCTGTGAGGACACGTGCCCACTGTGGTGGGTTCTGATCTGTGAGGACACGTGCACACTGTGGTGGGTTCTGTTCTGATCTGTGAGGTTCTGACTGTGAGGACACTGTGGTGGGTTCTGATCTGTGAGGACACGTGCACACTGTGGTGGGTTCTGACCTGTGAGGACACGTGTCCACTGTGGTGGGTTCTGATCTGTGAGGACACGTGCACACTGTGGTGGGTTCTGATCTGTGAGGACACGTGCACACTGTGGTGGGTTCTGATCTGTGAGGACACGTGCACACTGTGGTGGGTTCTGACCTGTGAGGACACTGTGGTGGGTTCTGACCTGTGAGGACACGTGCACACTGTGGTGGGTTCTGACCTGTGAGGACACGTGTCCACTGTGGTGGGTTCTGATCTGTGAGGACACGTGTCCACTGTGGTGGGTTCTGATCTGTGAGGACACGTGCACACTGTGGTGGGTTCTGATCTGTGAGGACACGTGCACACTGTGGTGGGTTCTGACCTGTGAGGACACGTGTCCACTGTGGTGGGTTCTGACCTGTGAGGACACGTGCACACTGTGGTGGGTTCTGACCTGTGAGGACACGTGCACACTGTGGTGGGTTCTGACCTGTGAGGACACGTGCACACTGTGGTGGGTTCTGACCTGTGAGGACACGTGTCCACTGTGGTGGGTTCTGACCTGTGAGGACACGTGCACACTGTGGTGGGTTCTGATCTGTGAGGACACGTGCACACTGTGGTGGGTTCTGACCTCTGAGGACACGTGCACACTGTGGTGGGTTCTGATCTGTGAGGACACGTGCACACTGTGGTGGGTTCTGATCTGTGAGGACACGTGCACACTGTGGTGGGTTCTGATCTGTGAGGACACATGTCCACTGTGGTGGGTTCTGTACCTGTGGTTCAGATAAAGTGTATATTCTAAGAAAACCTACATCAAATTCTCCCAAAGAGTTGATAAGAACAAACTTGATCGCATCAGAATTACCTAAAGACTTGTTAAAACACACATTTCTGCGCCTACTACAGAAAAGTCAAGTTGGTAAATGTTATGGGCCCAGGAATATGCATTTTTATTTATTTGTTTGTTTGTTTGTTTTTGCTTTTTCGAGGTAAAGTCTTGCTCTAGCCCAGGCTGACCTGGAATTCTCTGTATCTCAGGGTGGCCTTGAACTCTCGGTGATCCTCCTACCTCTGCCTCGGGAGTGCTGGGATTAAAGGCATGTGCCACCACCCGGCTTGGAATCTGCATTTTTAAAACTAGTTTCTTTGATAATACTGTTGGCTTGCTGATACCATAAAGTTCTGTAAGCAGTGACTTGCTGGCGTTCTTCACCAGTTCACCATAGTTAACCCAAGAACTCGCAGAACCCAGCCCAGCACACTTACTGGGCAAGAAGGTAGAGAAGTCCTTCCTCTTGCCCAGCCCGGGAAACAGTCCCCAGCAGCATGGGAGCCGCCCTCCTGACAATGCCAGTTCATGAGTAGTCACTTCACTACCATGCTATCTTTGCATCTGGTTAGAGTTGAAGAATACTTCTTTCTTGCCCCTCAAGCTTGTGCTCCTAGGGTCGACCCTAACTTCTGCCAAAAAAGGAAAGGAAAAGTACTTGTGGTGAGTGCGCTGGCCTGTACCTGAGCACAGAGACTTGGTAGTCTGGTGGAAAGTATCAGTGAACCCTGGAGTTTGAGACCAGCAGAAACCTACTTTAAAAAGGCAAAGTGCTCCACAATCACTTAAAATAACCCTATTGTCTTTTAAATTTGACAACTTTATACCTGATGCAGTGTATTTTGATCTTATGCTTGTCCCCACACCCTCCATTGCCTTCTCTTGTCCTCTTCCACTTCTGCCACACTACTTTCTAATTTGTGCCCTTCTGACTGCATGTGTGTGTGCATGTGTGTGTCACTGAGTTTAATAAAGTTGCTTGCATGAGGATGGGAGGAGATTATCAGGACATGGGCAAGCTCAGTGGCCATGACACTGAGAGAAAATGACCTCCTCCCCCAGTAGCCATTATCTGTCAATAGCTCCACAGGGAGGGTGGGGCATCGCGAGCTCCTCACCCAGTTTTATGAAGGTAACTGTGGCTGCTCTGAGTTCATGAGTGCTGTGACCAGACCTATAAAGCACTTCCAAATCCATAGTTCTCAAGTTTGCCCAGACTCCCTTCCTCTCTTTCTGTATGAGAACGAGAATGGGTGTGCCAGGGCCTTTTGGCACTGCAAACACATGCCCCACTTTGTGCGCTGGCTTTGCGTGGGTACTGGCGAACTGAACTTGGGCTGGCAGGCTTTGCAGGCAAGCACCTTTACCACTAAGCCATCTCCCCAGCCCAGCCCAGACTTCTTAATTGGCTCTATGACACTTGAGGAAAAGCAGGACCTAGCATATGTCTGTTGTAATTCATAAGGTCTTAACTGAGAGTTTTCTCTGCGCACCGGTGGGCCTCAGCTTTGGCCTTTCCCTGTCTACTCTAGGAGCCTTCTTGCTCCATCCCTGTTCAGCAGAACTGAAGTTGACCTGAAAGCCAGGCTGTTGGTGATCATTCCTTAATCTCCAAAAGACTGCCATGAAGTTGAGACCAGCTGGGCTACAAAGTGAGATTCTGTCTCAAGGAAAAAAAATCTAGACGGAAACTGACCTAAATTAGGAAGACCTAGGGTTTTGCAGTCTTTGTTTAAAGGAAATGAATGCAATTTTTATTAGCATGTTTTTGTGAAGTTCAGTTTCCTATTGTATTTGTTTTCTCTGGCCTTTTTTGAAATTCAGGCTTTATATTGTAAATTAGAAGGGAAGTAAAAGGCATTTAAAATAAATTATAACTGGCTCTAATTGAAAGAGCATGTCAGTGCCAGAGTGTTTAGTTAGGTATAGTAGTTCTTTCTTCTGTTGCTGACATCTTTCTTTCGAGAGCCTTACTTTGCTATTGGATATAGTTATCAAAATTCTGGTTTAACTGATCTGCATATGATGTTGATCTACTCTGGTTTCCCTGTCCATGCATACACATTGGGCCCTTAAAAATTTATGATTGAGGAGCCGGGCATGGTGGCGCACGCCTTTAATCCCAGCACTCATTCTGGAGGCAGAAGGATCACTGTGAGTTTGAGACCACCCTGAGACTACAAAATGAATTCTAGGTCAGCCTGGGCTAGAGTGAGACCCTACCTCAAAAAAAAAAAAATTATGATTGAAATATTGGTAGCTCTACTACTACTTTTATTATGAATCTCAGTACTATTAGACATTGATAATTGGTATCATCTACATGTGTTTTTGAAATCAAAAATACTTTATTGTATAGTGGAAATTGTCAGTCTCCTTTGTTCATTGTTAAAGGTCAGCTTCCAGATGATTGCAGACATCATTTTTTCACACGAGGAGTAACAGGGAAGTGATGTGATGTGAATTGTGTTGACTTGTACTCCACACGAAATATTTTCCTGATGGAAATGCACAGAACCCTCAAATAAGTTAATGTCTCAATTCAAGTTTCTAAGGTTATAATGAACTGATTAGGAAATATATATGATATGGCATCAAGGTTTTTATTATTTATGTTTGGAGAGAGAGACACAGAGAGAGAGAGAGACAAAGAGGGAGAGGAAGACAGATAGAGATGGGTGCACCAGCAGTCTCACAGCTGCTGTGAACGAAATCCAGATGTGTGCGCCCCCTTGTGGTCAAGTGCGGCATTGCGCCCTTGCGTCACTTTGCATCTGGCTAAATGTGGGACCTGGAGATTGGAACTGGGTTCTTAGGCTTAGGAGGCAGGCGCCTTAACCGCTAAGCCATCTCTCCAGCCCAGAAAATATATTTTAAAATTAGTTTTAGATTGGAAGAGGCCATGAAGTGAATAATATGTAAACAGTGATATATGTCCTAGTCGAGGATGTATACTTGATAATAAAAAGGCCGTTTATTTTAGATTGGTTTCAGTTTCTTCTGTGATACTATAATTATTACCATTTGAACATATCCTTTGTGTTTAGTTGGATTAATTTAATTGTGCTGTATTACTTAGCCCCACAAGAATGTATTGTTTTCATCATTAAGAGATGCAGGGTATGTGGATCACAGAGCTCCTCTATCATAAAAGCCTCCTATGTAGTTTTGGTTCTGTTACATGAAGTAGCATATTTGGTTGGCTTAATTTGTTTTGAAGGATTGTGTATTACTTTAGTTCTTCCATCTCTTGTGACCAATATATGAGCAGTCAGCAGTATTTTTTTCTCTGTTTTATATGCAGATAGATCACATGTGTAGCAGTGTGTTTGAAAGTTTAGTTGTGTTTATCTACAGTCTTAGACATTAAATAGTTTGAAGAAAAAGAAAATAGTGAAATCTTAAAATTGGAAAGAACCTTCCATATTTCTGCCAAAGCCAGAAGTGTTGTCCTTTAGTGACAGCCTGCAATCTTAACAAGGTTTAATTCAAACACTGCGAAGCAAGCGTCTTTACCTGCTGAGTCATCTCTCCAGCCCTCATCCAAATACTTTGATTTTCTTGTTGACTTTTGAAAAATTTGTATTTGCTTGTGTGTGCGCATGCCTGTGCCCCAGGGCCACTTATCACTGCAAACAAATTCTGGGTGCTTGTACCACCTTGCATCCAGTTTTATGTGGGTCTTGGGGAACCATACCCAGCTTGGCACACTTTGTAGGCCAGTGTCTTTAACTGCACAGCCATCTCCCTAACTCCTGATTTTGACTTTTGAAACAAGGTCTCTCTTTGTAGCCCTGGCTGGCTTGAACTCACTGTGTAGACCAAGCTAGACTTGTCCTTGGGATAGTCCTCCTGCCTCTGCCTCCAAAGTTGCTAGGCATGTGCCACAAAACTTGGCCTTTATCCAGATTATGTAATGATTCTAGTTATAGGAAGCTTACTACTTCATCACTTAAGTCCACTTTGTTTTGGTAGGGTTCAGTTGTTAGAATTTTATTAATTCTTTGATCTGAGCTATAACCTGAAGATTTTTACTTATATATACTTCCTTCCCATCATTACCCAACCCTTTAACTAATTGTACCTAGTGTCTTGTCTCATTATGTCTCACAATAAAACACTCTCCATTCTTTCAGATGATACTCACTAGCTTCTCAGCTTGTTCCTTTATGTTTTGTTTGCCCAAATTGAACAGGGACTGTGTCATCAATGTAAACGTGCCTTTTCCTGGTACTGGGGATCGAACCTGGTGCTTTGTGCATGCAAAGCATGCTTGCTCCCACTGCTGTGTCCATAACCCACTTGTTAATTTTTAGTTTGAAACCTGGCCATGCTTTTTTTTTTTAATTGTTGATTTTTAAGGTAAGGTCTTGCTTTAGTCCAGGCTGATCTGGAATTTACTGTGCAGTCTCAGGCTGGCCTTGAACTCACAGTAACCTCTGCCTCCTGAGTGCTTGGATTTAAGGCATCCACCACCACACCTGGCTACAGTATGGTTAAATTTTGATTTGCATCTTCACTCTCTTTTAAATACATACCTGGTGGTATCTTCAAACCTTCAGAATTCCTCCAGGTGAATTTCTGGGAGGCTAGTCTTCCCTTATAATTTATTTAGGTAGTTGGATTTTTAAGAGTATTTTATTTATTTGAAAGAATGGACGCATCAGGGTCTCTTACCACTGCAAACTTCATTGGGCTTCTGACTTCACATGGGTACTAGGGAACCCTGTCCTGCAAGCTTTGCAATCAAGAGCCTTTAACTAGTGAGCCATTTCCCCAGCCCTGCAGTTGGATTTTTTTTTTCCTTTTGGTTTTGGCAGGGTCTCATGCTAGCCCCGGCTGACCTGGAATTCACTGTGTAGTCTCAGGCAGGCTATCCTCAAACTCACAGCGATCTTCCTATCTCAGCCTTATGTGCTACCACACCTGGTGTAGATTTTTTTTTTCTTTTTTGGAGAAAGGCAAGCAGAGAGATAGTGTGTGTTTATGCATGTGCCAGGGCCTCATGCCACTGCAGATGAACTCCAGACGAATGCATCACTTTGTGCATCTGGCTTTACATGGGCGCTGGAGAGTTGGGCTTTGAACGCAAGTGCCTTTAAACCGCTGACCCATCACTCCACCTCCTGTAGTTGAATTTCTTTAAAAGTTTGTTTGTTTGTTTGTTTGCAAGCAGAGAGAAAATGGGCACCCTTTCCTCCTACCAGCTGCTTTTGGTCACTTGCTTTATCCTAGCAATGAGAAGGGAAAATACAATACTTGCCCACTGCTGGCTCTGCACCTATTATCATAGGCCTCTTGAGGTCACAGGTGTATGTGCTACTTTGTGTCCTGTTTTATGTGTGTTCTGGTTAATTGAACATGGGTGGCAGGCTTTGTAAACAAGCACCTGTAACTGCTGAGCCATCTCCCCAGCAGCCCCAGGACCTCCAGCCTGGAAAGCGAACTACAGATGCATGCTCCACCTTGTGCATCTGGCTTATGTGGGTTCTGGGAACTGAACCTGGGTCCCTAGACTTTGTATGTAAGTACCTTAAGTGCTAAGCCATCTCTCCAGCCCTTATTTTATTTTAAAAATATTTTATTTATTTACTTGAGGGGCAGATAAAATGGGCACATGTCATAGTCTGTAGCCCCTGCATGCAAATTCAGCATATTTTCCAACTTGTGCATCTGGCTTTACATGGGTGCCAAGGAGTTGAACCCTGGTCCTTAGGCTTTGCAGGCAAGCTCCTTAATGTCTGAGACATTGCTCCAGCACCAGCAGTCTCACAGCTGCTGTGAACGAAATCCAGATGTGTGCCCCCCTTGTGGTCAAGTGCGGCATTGCGCCCTTGCGTCACTTTGCATCTGGCTAAATGTGGGACCTGGAGATTGGAACTGGGTTCTTAGGCTTAGGAGGCAGGCGCCTTAACCGCTAAGCCATCTCTCCAGCCCAGAAAATATATTTTAAAATTAGTTTTAGATTGGAAGAGGCCATGAAGTGAATAATATGTAAACAGTGATATATGTCCTAGTCGAGGATGTATACTTGATAATAAAAAGGCCGTTTATTTTAGATTGGTTTCAGTTTCTTCTGTGATACTATAATTATTACCATTTGAACATATCCTTTGTGTTTAGTTGGATTAATTTAATTGTGCTGTATTACTTAGCCCCACAAGAATGTATTGTTTTCATCATTAAGAGATGCAGGGTATGTGGATCACAGAGCTCCTCTATCATAAAAGCCTCCTATGTAGTTTTGGTTCTGTTACATGAAGTAGCATATTTGGTTGGCTTAATTTGTTTTGAAGGATTGTGTATTACTTTAGTTCTTCCATCTCTTGTGACCAATATATGAGCAGTCAGCAGTATTTTTTT
>JAEOAD010000032.1:20295000-20507500 GCA_036365145.1 Orientallactaga sibirica | reverse complement strand
TCCAGCCCAGTTTTTTTTTTTTTTTTTTTAATGATGCTGTTTTGAGGTGAGGTCTCACTGTAGCCCATGCTGATCTGGAGCTTACTCTGTAGCCCCCAGGCTGTCCTCCATCTCAGCAGTCCTCCTACATCAACTGTGATTAAAGGTTTACACCACTAAGCCCAGGTTACATATAGCATCTACTTAAGACCATACCAAGTGGAGGTCCTCTGGCTACTATTATTCATTAATTTTTTCTACCCCATATATCTAGTGGGCAGGTAGGTGGGGTGTTATGGTGTTAGGCCACTGAACACAGAAGAGGTTTGTGTATGCATGAGGCCCTGGGTTTGAACCCTAGCACCCCACTTCCTCCTGCCAGGAGGCAAAGGGGTATGTGTACGTGCATGTGTGGTTTTTATAATTGCACAAATTCTCAGCAGTGCTTAGTCTTCCACATGTATAAAGTGGATAGATTTACTTTTATAGCTGACGATAAAATGTACTAAAATGCTTGTTTAACCCTTACTTGCACCTAGAAGGTTCAACATGATTGGAAAGAGCAGATTTTCATCTGAGAGCCAGGCTGTGTTGCCTTCCTTCTTAGCCGCTGTTTACTTTTCCACCTCTGTTGATTTATTCAGCTTGTAACCTAGAAACCAATTAAAAAGGAAGGAAGTCAGGGATGTGTATTTCTGGTGAGTAACTGGAGTAGTTTCCTCTTTGCCTACCCTGGTTTAGCACCCAGAAAAGGCCTTTTATGCTACCCTCACCTGGGAGGAAAATTAACAGTAACTCTTCATTTTCCTTCTCAATCCAGTATGGAAGATGTGATGTAAGAACTTTTGTTCTTTTTTGTGGTGCTTTTCTCAGTCTGAATCCTTCCTGTGTTTTTATAACAAGGGAAAACTAAAAACGGGGGGTGGGGGGGGAGGGAGCGAGGGAAAGGAGGCATTTGGTGTGAAGCCTAGCCAAGTTCTCTGTATCCGCACTTCACTATGTTTGTGTAAAAAGTTTGCCAGATTCCCAGACTAACCTTGTATTAATATGTGTACAAAATGTCAGTCAAGTCCAGCTCAGCATTTTGAAGGTGTACTGTCCTTTGTCACTGCCTAGTCCACGTATAGTTCTTGTGCATCGGGAGCGGACTCTAGTATTTCTCTTAAATTAAAAGGCCTATAAAACTTTTCTAAACTGCTAGGTGTGGTGGTGTACACCTTTAATCCCAGCACTTGGGAGGCAGAGGTAGGAGGAAGTTCATGGCCAGTGTTGTACTACAGAGTTAGTTCCAGGTTAGCCTGGGCCAGAGTGGGACCCTGCCTAAAAAACAAAACAAAACAAAAACTAAGCACCACCTTGTGCATCTGGCTTACATGGGACCTGGAGAATCGAACCTGGGTCCTTAGGCTTCACAGGCAAGCGCCTTAACCTCTAAGCCATCTCTCCAGCCCCAAAATAGCAATTTTTTATTTCAAAGAACAAAACTCAAGTTTATAGTGCAATTTTGCAATATTAACCTTGAGAAATAAACTTTTATTAGGTACAATAAATTATAGAAATGTAATATAAAGTGTATTTAAAATTTTATACTATAAATTACTCATTTGATATCTCCTTTTGTTTGGGACACAGAAAAAGGTTGCCATATTTATCCAGTGGTTTTCATTGTAATTTATATGGTCTGATCTTTTTTTCCATTGCATATATGTGAGAAGAAAAAACAGTTCATTAATGATGGTTTAATTATTGAGGTGATACATGTGATTTGATACTTATTTGACAACCTTGTTAAAAATATTTCAGGGCCTGGAAAAATGGCTTAGTGGTTAAGGTGCTTGCTTGCCAAAGGACCCCGGTTCAATTCCCCAGGGCCAATGTAAGCCAGATGCACAAGGTGGCGCATGTGTCTGGAGTTCATTTGCAGTGGCTGGAGGCTCTGGCGTGCCCATTCTCTCTATTTGTCTCAGTTTTTCTCAAATAAGAATGTTTAAAAAGAAAATATGTGTTGTTCCCCTAAAATAAAATGAACAAAAATATTTCACTCTAAAGTTAGATTTTCATGCCATCTATTTTCTTTAAAATAAAGTGTTTTAGCTTTATAAAATAAAGCCTCATTTTACTAACATTTAGGGTTCACACTGTTCATCCTCAAAACGGGAGGAATAATCTCCCAACTTCTCAGTTTGTTTATTTATTGATTGATTGATTTTTCGAGGTAGTGTAACATGCTAGGGGTTCAAGAAGTCCTTGAACTCTAAACCCTAGGTTCATGTCTAATTTTAAGCAAGGAGTTGAATAAAATAACACCGAGAAGGATAATCATTAAACCATTACATTTATTTAGGGAAGTATAGACCCAAGGAAAGATTGCCACAGGGCTTGAGAGCCCCATGTGGCGGGCCTGGTAAAACCGTGGAAATGACAGGAACTGTTCAAAGAGCTCCTGCCATGTGGAGCAAAAGCCCAGGTAAGAAGTAAGGGCTTAGGGGCTCTCCTCTCTGCTGGGGTGGGGCTGGGCGGAGCTGAGGGAAAACTCACCTGCAGCTGGAGGTTCCCAAGTGGTCAGGCAGCTCAGAGATGTTGCTCTCTCACCCCTCCTCCACACAAACCTCATGGCTACCTTCAGGTTCAGGTGAGCCAGAGGGACAGCTGACTATCACCTTAGGGCTAGGAGCTGTCTGAGGAAGAGGCCAGCCAAGTTCTGGGATCTAAACTTGACCAACCACAATGATAGGATTAGATTTAAATCCTAGAAGAGATCTCTCTTCCAGGAGGTGCCCAGGTTATTTGTGGAAAAGCAGGTCTAGGGCATTAGACAAGACATAACTCAGATCATTGTGCTTCTTACTTTAAGGGGCCCAGTCACCCTAACTACCTAAAACAGCTACCTTACTGCCTCTCGTTAAGGTCTCGCTCTAACTCAGGCTGACCTGGAATTCACTATGTAGTCTCAGGCTGGCCTGAAACTCACAGTGATCCTCCTACCTCTGCTTCCCCAGTGCTGGGATTAAAGATATGCACCACCACACCCAATTTATTATTTATTTATTTTTAATATTCTATTTATTTGAGGGGGGAGAGAGAGAATGAATGAATGAATGAATGAATGGGCATGCCTGGGCCTCTAGACACATGCATCCACCTTGTGCATATGGGCACTGGGGAATTGAACCTGGAATTTTAGGCTTTGCAGGCCCAAAAGTACCTTAACTGCTAAGCTATCTCTCCAGGCCCCCAGTTAATTTTTTAGGAATGGCTCTCACACTGTAAGCCAGGCAGGCCTGGAACTCACTGTATAACCCTGGCTGGTCTCAAACATGTGGCAGCTTCCCTAGTTAGTTTCCCAGCTGCTAAGATCACAGGCTTGAGCCACCATGACCAGCAAAGTTACATTTTCAAGGTTTCATGGCATACATACATAGTTTATATGTTTCTTCATGTAAGCCTTAACATTAAATTTGTTAAATTTTAATACGGAAGCATGGTTGGTTGGAGTGGCCTAGTTGTCCTTCCTGTCAGTTAGAAACTGGTATGTTTCACATTGTATTCTAGTGTTAAATTTTGATTGTACTGATAGATTAGTAGCTGTGACCTGGTGTTTAGCATAGAGCCACCAGTCATAGTCTTTGTCTTTGGTCCTTGAGTGGTTTAGTAGCTAAAGTTCATGCATCACCCAAGCCTCTATTGTAAAATGAGAAAGTAATAGTCCAGTAGGAATACATGAGCCACATGTGTTGTTGAAAATGTCTTACTTCTTTTGTTAAATTTCAAAAGCAGAGAGATTAATGTTACAGTATTTTATTTAACCATATAGTCATATTATTTCAAATGTGATCATTGTAAACTTACGCTGTCACCTACATGCTTCTCAATGTGCGTTGTGCACATCCAGCACTCACCTCAGCTGAGATGAACTCATTGTGTACACTCAGTAGCCACACTGATGCAGGATTTGGGGTTCAGGAGGGCCCTCAGAATTTATGAATCCCAAGTTACAGGTTTTATGCTACCTTTAATAAAGATGGACTCACGAATGATAAATTATGAATTAACAAATTTATTTAGGGGGAAATCAGAAATTTAAGGTGTATTTAAGGGAAACGGGTTTAAGAAAAACCAAGGCCTTTAAAGAGAGATTAGGGTAATACTGCAAGCATGCGGAAGAGAAACTGAGGCCTTTAAAGAAAGTTAGAGCAAAGCTGCAAGCATGTGGAGGGTAGAATTTAGGAGCTTGTGTGAGGTTTAGAAGCAACACCCACAGCATCCACCCTGGGGTTCCCCATGGAAGAATAAAAGGGCATATGGTGGTGACTTAAGGAAGACTAGCACAGAGAAAATATTCAGGTGAGAAACGAGTAGAAAACAGTGTTATACCCATAGTTATCTGAGTTTAGAGAAGTTAACACAAGTAGCCAGCCTAGAGTTGGTGAGAGTACCCACATGGTAGATCTAGAGTATAAGAAAAGTGCATGTCGTAGATTTGGAGACCAGGGGAAAATTATAAAAGTAATCAAAGGAAATTATTTCAAACTATAAAACAGAGGCAAGCAGAAAAGTTCAGATCAAGAAACAATGTTATGAGCTGGAGAGATGGCTTAGTGCTTAAAGTTCTTGTCTACAAAGCCAAAGGACCCAGGTTCGATTCCTCAGGACTCACGTGAGCCAGATGCACAAGGTGGTGCATACATCTGGAGTTCTTTTGCAGTGGCTGGAGGCCACGCTCTATCTCTCTAAAATAGATAAAGAAAGATAAAATATTTTTTAAAAGAAAGAATAGTATGCTCTCTTACTTCACATAGGCAGACTGGTGGAGTAGAGCCAGGCTCACATGTACCCCCCCACACACACAGAGGCTGTGCCAAGATAGAAAAGGAGGGGCTAGAAGGCCACAGCTGTATAGCATCGGATTCAGGTATGCAGGGAAAGACTTGATTGGGTTATATATTTGGAGAGTGGATCCCAGGGCCCACCTGGGCCAGCCCATCCAGGTAACAGGGGGTGTTGTAGATTACTGTCCATCAGACACTAGTTCCATTTCTGCCAAGAGTTCTGTTCTTGTGCCAGGGCATGGTGGCTTGTGGGGAGACATCTCCTGGTTCTCTTGGCCTCAATCTCTAACTGGAACTGCCCATAAAAGCTAGCTTTCTCCTATCCTCCTTCAACACCAGGTTACTTAGGACCATATTGGACAGCATACTCTAGATTTTCCATAGATGAGCATATCTATTTAGTAAAATACTTTCTGCTTTTGTTTTGTTTTCTTGGTAGGGTCTTAACTCTAGCCCAGGCTGACATGGAACTCACTTGTACTTCCAGGCTGGCCTTGAAGTAATGGCAATCCTTCTACCTGTGCCTCCTGAGTGCTGCGATTAAAGGTGTGCACCATCATGTCCAGCTTAACTTTTTGCTTTTTTTTATAGGGTTTGTTTGTTTGTTTGTTTTTGGTTTTTCGAGGTAGGGTCTCACTCTGGTTCAGGCTGACCTGGAATTCACTATGTAGTCTCAGGGTGGCCTCGAACTCACGGTGATCCTTCCACCTCTGCCTCCCAAGTGCTGGGATTAAAGCGTGCGCCACCACACCCAGCTTGGATTATAGGTTTTTGTCTGAACTGTTTAAATTTTTTGTAAGTGAGAATGTTTTAGCAGTTTTAAATCCATCAAAATAATTGAATTAAATAAATAAATAAATCCATCAGGTCAGCCTGGGCTAGACTCTACCTCAAAAGAGAAACAAAAACCTCATTAGGGCTGGAGAGATGGCTTAGTGGTTAAGGCACTTGCATGTTGGAATATGCAGGTCCTAAGTAGCCAGACGCAGTGACACAAGCATTCAATGTCGCGAATAGGCACAAGGGGGTGCACGTGTCCGGAGTTCGTTCATGGTGGCTGAAAGGCCCTGGGGCCCATGTCTGCCTCTCCTGCTGCCTCTTTCTGTCTCTCAAAAATACAAAATCCATCAAAATTGCTATTTCTTTTCTTTTGAATAAAATACTTCTGGTATGCCAGGATTTACAAGCATGCACCGCCAATACCAGTCTTCAATGATTTATGTTTTGATACAGGGTCTCCTGTAGCCCAGCCTGGCTAAATGCTGTGATTATAGACGTGAGCCAGAGCACCTAGCTACAAAACGTTTTAAATAGATTTTTCTGAGTTTTTTTTAAAGCACTTTACATCAAAGTAATTAAATATTTTAAATCTTTTGCTTGAAAACCCTGTGTTTTTATGATTTCATGTTTGGGTTTTTTGCCGGTTTATATGTATACATTGGTTTTCGTATTTGTCATGTTGGTAAATGTGGAAAGCAAGAACTTTGGCTTTGCTTTATGAAGGAGACAGTAAACTTGAGCTCTGCGTCTCGCCACTAGTCTGTCTTTGTCTGTTAAAATTATGAGCCAGCCAGTCTGTATGGCCGCAGCCAAATGAGTAATCACCAGTAATGTGACTCGTGCTGGAAGTGACTCCCTCCGCACCTGTGACGGGATTAGTTACAGTGCGCCGAGCGCCGCCTCTTCCTCCTCCTCCTCCTCGTCGCCCTCATTCCGGCTGCCTGCGGCCGGGGCTGCGCGCGGGCGGAGGGCGGCGGACGGAGCGGGGCAGCTCGCGGAGGGCCGCGCGCCGGCTCGGGATTGGAGTAGCTTCCTGGTTATGTAAGCGACCTGGGCAGGCAGGAGCTACCCTGACCCAGATCGGGCGGGCGAGATGCGCTAGGGCGCCGCGCCGCGCCGCTCCTCCTCGGCTCCCGGGGCTGGTGACAAAGGGCCTCGGCGACCCTCGGCCAGCCAGCCGGGCGGGTGGGTCGGGCCCGCGCTCCGTCGCCGCCCCGCGCCCCGGCCATGACGCCGCGCTCCGCCCGCGCCCGCTCCCGCGCCGGCCGCCGGGGAGCCGCGCGCCGCGCGCCCTGAGCCGGGGCTTCGCCCGCCGCCGCCGGCCGGGCCTGGAGAGCCGCGGTGGAGCAGCCGCGCCCGGTGACCTTCGCTGCCGCGCCGCGCCGCGCCGCGCCTGCTGCGCTCACGCTCACGCTCACGCTCGACAGCGCCCTGCAGCCTGCTCGGTTCGTGTCTTCCTGCTTCCTTTTCTTTTGTCTTAATTTACGTTTGGTTTTGCTCCCTGCCTTAGAAGTCGAGGTCACTGCCCTTCATAATAAAGTTCTAGCCTCAGCGTTCGTGTAAGACGTTAAAGCTGCGAGGAGCACGTCTGCCGTGTGTCCTAATTGAGAAACAGCGCCCGGTGAATCTGCGGAGGGGCGCCGGCGGCGCGGGGTCGGCTCCCCCCCCCTCCCCTCCCCCCCCCCCCCTCCCCCCTCCTCCCCCCCCTCCCCCCCCCTCCCCTCCCCTCCCTCCCCAGCCTGGCTCCGCGGACCCGCTGCGGTGGGAATTTGGACTTTGTTCTTTCAAGCAACTCGAGTCTGTTGGTAGTGGTGGTGGTAAGGCTAAACCCTGACTTAGAGATTGTGTCCTAGATTCTTTTCAGCCTCAGTGCTGACCCTTGTTGAGATTTGTATCCGTATGCTTGTAGTTAATGAGCCTGGTGTTCTTTAAACTGGAAAAGCATTGTTAAATGTTAACCGAGATTGTTAGAAACTCCGACCGCAGACGTCAGGTGGTGAATTTCCTGTGAAATAAACGCTCGGCGCGGAGCCGTCCCGGGCTCGTGGAGCAGCTGACTCGCGGATCCCCGAGCGCCGGAGGAGGCTTCCGCAGCGTTCCCGAGGCCCCGCCGCTGCACGCACGGGAGGAGCGCTCCCTGTCCACCCCGTTCACGGCTCAGCTAGCAGTTTGCAAAGACCGGAGCCTTTTGTGATGAGACCCTGTTCCAGGGTGACTTTGCTCTGGCGCAGGCCGGCAGCTCCTCCCTCCCTCCCTGGGGCTGAGGAAGTGCCTCCTGGAAGGTCTGCGAGAGTTCTACTTTCTGCACATTCCAGGGCACCTACCGCAGTCAGCGCTTACTGTGGAGGCTTCAGGAAAGCCGCAGGGCCCTTCTCTTTTCTCTAAATATGTACGTGCTTAATTTTTGACATCTGTGGCTGCACTGTTGATTTGTCACCTCTAAGAAATCATACCACTTTTAGCTATATTCTTTCATGTTGTTTGTCTTCATTTTTTTCATAAATAAGAGCTTTGCACATAGTCACACTTGATCACTTAATACATTTTAAAAGGTTTCTTGAACCAGTACTTTAAATACGATTGTACATTTTGCCGTTCAGCAAATGCACCTCACACCCATTTTATTATTTAACTAGCATAATGTGCCGTGGAGACCTCCATTTGTAAGTGGTTATAATTATCAGATCATTGCACAGTGCTCAGATTTAATCATTAGAACTAGTATTTTTTACAATTTTGCTAGCCAAATTTTACCAGACTTTCAATTAAATTTAAACTTGAGAAATTATTTTAACCTACAAACTAAACCATTTTGTTCTAACTAATTAGGAGTAATTTAAATTGTATGTTGATTGTTGAAATTTACCCCTAAACTCTGACCTGCCTTGTAAAGGAAAGCTCTTGAGAAAATCTTCACAGGAATGTTTTTGATATTATAAAATGACTAAGGCTCATAGGAAATGTAAACCACCTGAAAGATCTGCGTAAGAAAGAGGCACTTGAGAGACTGCAGAAATTTTTGTGTCAGATCCTACTAAACTGAGTTGTCTTTAGCCACTTAGATATTATCTTTTATGGAGCATTTTTGTTGACCTTTATGGGTTGATCTGACATGTTAGATATTGTTCAAAGATAAAAAGTCCTCCTGGGAAGACGCCAGTGTTTTTCTTTTTTTTTTTTTCTTTTTTTATTGCCAGTGTTTTTTCATTTACTAAAAACTAAACTGTCAGAAGTGTAACATTAAGAACCGTTTTTCCAAGCAGTGATGAGCGAACTTTATCTCTTCATGTTATATATTTCATATCAATAACAAAGATGAACTTCAAGTGTAAGTAAAGGAAATGCTTTTAGAGTTTTTATATTTTTGTCAGTTCTTGGGCAAAATAATAAGATTTTATGTAGTAGCAATTTTAGAAATTTATGCCTTGCAATTAGAAAACGTTAGGTAACAACGGTATCAGGAGACAAGTAAGTGGTGATACTTGATTTTGAAAAGTAATATTCTTCTGATGGGGTGTTATTGTGATTAGATAATAAATTAAATAAATGGGAACTGCAGGAGAAGGAGTTTGATTTGTAAGTTTGCTTGAGCTTTTGTCCATAGAGTCAGCACGTGCTCTGTCACTAAGCTGTCCTACTTGAATTAAAGCCATTGCTGTTTATTGGTAAATTCACTGTAGGTCATGTGGAGTGCAGCATCCTACATACTTGTGTGTGTGTTCGCTCTTGCTTTCAGCTCATCACGCCCATCTGCAGATCTTGACATTCTCCCAGAGGATGTTTATTCTTTGTGAGTGACAAGGTTCTGTATTCCTTTAAGACATCATAGAAGAAAGGGCAAGCAGCATGCATGGCTTTGGAGCTCCTGGAGGTGCTGACTATCTGTGTCAAATGTTTTGTGTCCAAATGGTCACCAGGTTGCTTTGCAGTGAGGAAGATTTTTACTGGGATATAACAGTTTAGAAGCAGTTTTGGTTAATTGTGTTTTTCAGACTTGGATTCTTTATAGGCAAGCTATTTTTTAAGATGGTAGAATTTTATTTTTATTTTAAAGCTTTTACAACAGCATTATGGATAAGTTACATGTAATTTTTATTTTCACCCCTACTGTGAAAAAGAATATGATAGTGATTAAAAAAATTCATGGCATTCTTATTTCCTCCCTCTAACTCTCCTACCTCCCTTACTCCAATCCTTATCCCAATATTTGAGTAATTTACTTTGCATAAAAGCCGAATATTTAAAAGAATCACATGACCTTGTTTAAAGGTATAAGAGGTAGGGCCAAACTTTGCTGCTGGGCAGCTTTTACTGCTGCTGCTGCTTCTCCCTTTCCTCCTTCTCCCCTCTTCCCGTTTTCCGAGGCAGGATCTCCGGCTGGCCAAGGCTGACCTGGAATTCACCATGTAGTCTCAGGCTGGCCTCAGACTCACAGCGAGCAAGATTCTGTGTCTTAACAACCTCTTCCTTCCTGCTGCTTTTCTCCTTGCTGCAGTCATGGAAGTGACTGGATTATCCAATGTTTGTGGGAGGGGGTGGTGAAAGAACAGACTATTTTTTTCCTGAAAATTAAAATTGAAGCCAGGTGTGGTGGCACAAGCCTTTAATCCCAGCACTCAGGAGGCAGAGGTAGGAGGATCACCGTGAGTTCGAGGCCAGCCTGAGACTACATAGTGAATTACAGGTCAGCCTGGACTAGAGGGAGACCCTACCTCGATAAAATAAACAAATAAATGAAGAAAATTAAACTTGAAATCATAACTATTATAAAGAATAACACTTACAGTTCATAAAGTATACATTCTGTTTTAGAAGCAATTCCATGTTTTTAAATATTAACTAGACACTTATACAGATGGATGTTTGTTTATCCCTTTTAAAAAATAACTAGGCCAGTAGACTTTGCAAGCAAATGCCTTTAACTGCTGAGCTGTCTTCCCAGCCCCCAGTATACTATAATTTTTAGCTTATACTTCAGATTTTATTTACTTATGTTTGTGTGTTTGAGGGGCATGCCCGGGCTACTTTTTGCATCCTACTTTATATGGGTAGCATGGGATTTGAACCCAGGTCTGCAGACTTTGCAAGTAAGCACGCTTAACTGCTGAGCCATCTTCCTAGTTCCAGCTTATATTTTTTAATAAATACAAAATATTCTGATGTATGAATAAAAATGTCCCTTTTATACTATTGTGATAATCATAGTAATATATTGTATTGATATCTACCTCTTCCTACTACATTCTGAGGAAGCAACCCAGAAAAAAACCATTAGTATCTTTTTTTTTCCCCTCTGAACAGACTTTTAAACCATTGGTTGAACAAAGCACCCCCAGCTCAGTCACTGCGGTAGAGTTCCTTATAGACAAGCAGCTGGATTTTTTAACTGAAGACAGTGCCTTTCAGCCCTACCAGGTAAGAAAACCTTGTCTGCTTTAAAAGTTAATTGTTTATTAAACTTCATCCACACTCAGGGAGTATTCTTAAATATTGCTCATCTAACACCTAGAAGGAACTCAGTGGCGTCGATGTATTTTGATTATAACATGATTGATTTGTTTATCAACAAGCAGGTTGTTGTGTCTTACTGCTAGGATTACAGGTGTGAACACAATAGTATGTTAATTTAAGTGTAAGAAAATAACTGAACAAGTAATGCTAGTACAAAATGTTATTCTCCAACTCTAAAGGTTAGGGATTAAGTGTATAAATGTAATCGAGATTGATATTTATCATATGCATATACGTGCTGGTTTTAAAATAAGCAGTGTTTTTTTTTTTTTTTAAATTTTTGCCAAGCCTAGGATCACACTTAGAGCCCTTAGCATGCTATTCATATACTTTGCCACCTAGCTACATTCCCCCTTCCAGGTAGGGTCTTACTCTATCTCAGGCTGACCTGTAATTCACTATGTAGTCTCAGGGTGGTCTAGCACTCACAGAGATCTGCCTAGCTCTACCTCCCAAGTACTGGAATTAAAGGTGCGTGCCACCATGCCCAGCAAAATTTTCTGTTTAAATAATTTGAGAGAGAATGGGCACACTAGGGCCTCTAGCCACCTTAAACAAACTCTAGGGGCATGCTCTACCTTGTGCGTATGGCTTACGTGAGTACTAAGAAATCAAACCTGGCTCCTTAGTTTTTACAGGCAAGTGCCTTCACCACTAAACCATCTTTCCAGCCCTCCAGCTCACTTTTGTTTTGTTTTTTTGTTTTTGGTTTTTCGAGGTAGGGTCTCACTCTGGTCCAGGCTGACCTGGAATTAACTATGTAGTCTCAGGGTGGCCTCGAACTCTCGGCAATCCTCCTATCTCTGCCTCCCGAGTGCTGGGATTAAAGGCGTGCACCACCACACCCGGCTTCCAGCTCACATTTTTGAGAGGAATTTTTATTTTAGGTTGTTAATTGATTTACTAACTTAACTATAAAGACAATTTTGTTGTTACTGTTTTTGATTTTTTTGAGGTAGGGTCACTCTAGTCCAGGCTAACCTGGAATTCACTATGTAGTGTCAGGCTGACCTCAAACTCATGGTGATCCTCCTACCTCTGCTTCCCAAGTGCTGGGATTAAAGGCGTGCACCGCCACACTCTGCTTATAAATATGATTTTGGAGGGACAAGTATATGCTTCTAATAGACTATTAGATTTAAATTATATGAAGAAATTCATCAAAAATAATTACCCCAGTGTTGTGCAGACCTGTAGTCCTAGCTCTCAGGAGGTTGAGGTAGGATGGTCTCTTTCAGGGCCAACTGAGCTACATTCAAGGGAAAATAAAAGGTATTAAGTTAATTTTTTTTTTAACTTCCAGTTATTTTTTTCTCTCTTTTTTTCTTCTCTTATTTTTTTTCTTTTGCAATAGGATCTTACTTTTGCCCCAGCTGACCTGAAATTCACTATGTAGTCTCAGGGTGGTCTTAAACTCATGAGGGTTCCCCTACCTCTCCCTGCTGAGATTAAAAGGAGTAGGCCACTACACCTGGCCTGCTTCCAGGTTTTCATTGAAATTAAAAGATTGTATTTTCTTTTTTAAAAGTATTTATTTATTTATTTGCAAGCAATAAGAGAAAGAGGGAGGGTGCATGTGCGCTCGCCAGGGCCTCCAGCCATAGCAAATGAACTCCAGATACAAGTGCCACTTTGTGTATCTGGTTTTATGTGGGTACTGGGGAATTCAACCCAGGTTGTTAGACTTTGAAGGCAAGAGCCTTAACTTTTGAGCCAACTCTCCAGCCCTTGTATTTTCTTTTTATAGTTGGAATTTACATTCAAGTAGTTGTATGTTTTTCAGGTACTTTTCTAGTTAAATGTAATACCATAATTGCATTGAAAGCAAAAAAAAAAAAAAAAAGAGGAAAATAGTTTAATATTTTCCCCCCTAAAAAGTGGAAAGTTATATTCCTATTTCATTTGAGTAGTTACTGTTTTTCAAAAACTAAAATGTTGAGCCATTGTTTCCATGGAAAGAACAAGTGCTGAGAGTTAATGAGCAGTGATTTGTTTTCAGTGCTTGGGGAGTTGGGGTAGGAGTATTGGATTTGCCACAGTTAGCTCCTCTACTGTAAACACTCTCCTCGCTTGAAGTCTGCAGAGATGTGCATTTGTTTTTCCCTTATTTTAAATGGCCTCGTTTTTTGTTTGGTCTTTGGCAGTTAGCTTTTTCTTCTTTCCTTACAGTAGTTCTTGGTAAAAGTTCATAGCACATCCCAGTTTAATTGTAGAGCTGTTGGAGGGTTCCCTTGGGCTTTCTTTTGTTTTTGTGAGTCCCGTTTCCTTACACACATACAGGCCTCGTCACTTGTCCTTACCACAGTCATCTACGTAGAGTTCAAGGAGGTGGCCCTCTGTGAAATCAAAGGGACTGTCCCACTCAGTGCTTTCATTTATTAATTAATTATTTTTTTAGTTGCATGATTAGTACCTCAGAAGTTGTAGCTTGGATCTCATTTGGAGATGTGTAGTAGACATGTAGACATTTTAAAAATAATGTCTTGCCAGGTGTCCTAAGATTGCATATGGTGTACTTATTACAATTATAGTAGTGGAAAGAATATGCTAACATGAGGTTTTCTTAAAACCTGACATTTAAAAACTTTTAGGTCCGGATAGTGTTTTTCTGTTTTAGTAAAAATGGCACAGAAACTAACAATGCATATAATTTGGTGAATTCTATTTATTTAAAAGTTATCTAGAATGCTCTACTAGATGAGTGCAAATGGGCACCTGCCTGGGAGGGTTTTGTGTCTAAGAAGTAAAATGTCTCAGCTTTTTCTTCTGATGTTGAGGATTGAACACAAGACTTTGCACATGGTTGCCAAGGGCTTCATCAGTGAACTACAACCCTAGACCCAGCCCACACTTGACATTTAATATTTAATCATTTGTGGCTTTTTTAAAAAGTAAATTCAGAAGTATTAATCTAGCAGCACTTGTTTTTGTTTTTTTTTTAACCTCTAGTAAACTTTAGAAGAGCTGGTTTTACAAAAGAATTTTTTAGTTTTTGTTTGGTTTTATTTTTTAAGACAAAGTTTTATGTTATGACCTAGTCTGTCCTAGAACTTATTTTATAGCTCAGACTGGCTTTGATCCTCCAGTAAAGCTATCTCTGTCTCCTCAGTCTTGGTACTATAAGTGTGTGTCTCCCACTCCCAGCAACAAAATGAGATTATCTGTATGCATTTTCACTTTTGTATTTAGGATTTTTTCCCCTCTTGTTTTTGGTTTTTCAGGGTAAGGTCTTGCTGAAACCCAGGCTGACCTGGAATTCACTATGTAGTCTCAGGGTGGCTTTGAACTCTTGGCAATCCTCCTACCTCTGCCTCCAGAGTGCTGGGATTAAAGATGTGTGCCACCATTCCTGGGATTAGGTGGGTTTTTTGTTTGTTTTGTTTTTTAATCAGGTTGAAAATATTAATACTCCAGCTTATAAATGATGGATATGTTTTAACATGATGAATAGAAATTTTCTACAGAAGCCTAACGTGGCTCAGTATATTTTGGATTTATTTAAATTACCTTGCGAACTATAGGCATTTTCTAGGAGAAGAGGAAAAAGAAATTCTAGCTCATGTAACTAGAATGGCTTTATTATAGAATTTATCCTTGTTACCAGTTATCCATGTAGTACATTATATTCCTTGGCATCTTAAACATGGCAGTTTTACTGGCATAGATTTTGTCAATACTGTGTTGACCTGTCTTAACCTTAGAGGGTTAGCCTGTGTGA
The DNA here is from genome assembly GCA_036365145.1 of Orientallactaga sibirica. Lineage (NCBI taxonomy): Eukaryota > Metazoa > Chordata > Mammalia > Rodentia > Dipodidae > Orientallactaga > Orientallactaga sibirica. The sequence continues at coordinate 20,492,683 of JAEOAD010000032.1, read as the reverse complement.
GTCAGAGGACACTCCCAATAAGCCTTGTCATTCATTTACTTTGCAGCAGTTTCTTTCCAATCAGGTTGCTCATTATCTTTTATGAACTAATCAGATGTAGAGGGGATCTTTTCTTTAGAAATAGGTGTTTTGCTTATATTTTAGTCTACAAAGTAATGAAGCCATAACTTTCACTTTAGAAGTTCCAGAAATGATGCTTTGTAGTGACTAAGTATGTCTGCCATGAGAACTGCCATCCCTTCCTTTTTCTCCTTGTTCTCAACATGTATTCTCGACTAGCATGTTCACATGAGTTTCATTTACAGTTCCATAACCTTCTTTGATTCTTTTTTTCCAGTTGTTAGACTGAGAGCCTATTGATGAGGTGTAAGGAAATGGCTAGGAAGTCGATGACACTGGGTAATTCTTAATATAGGTCTTTTCACTTTTAAGCCCTTAGTTTTGCATGTTAGACTTTCTTTTAAGTTTTGTTTTAATTAATTAATTATTTAGTTTATTTATTTGAGAGAAAGGGGCAGATAGAGAATGAATGTGCCAGGCCCTCCAGCCACCGCAAACAAAATCCAGTTGCATGCACCACTGTGTGAATCTGGCTTATGTGGATACTGGGGAATCAAACCCGTGTCCTTAGGCTTTGTAGGCAAGTCCCTTAACCGCTAACCCATCTCTCCAGCCCTGTATTACACTTTTTCTATCTGATTGCTGTGCATTTACCATCAGATGGCATGAATTCTCGCACAAAACCATTGTAAAGTATAATTTTCAGTATTTTGGAGAGAAGATTGACTTGAGGGAGAAGAGACTGAGTCAACCCCTTGCCGACAGTACAGTACATGTGTATTAATTAGGCCATTGAGGCACCCTGGTTTTGAATTCCTTTCTGTACACAGAGATGAGCTGTTTGCTCTATGTCAACTAGAAGTTAGCTGTCTTTGAAGCTGGGGTGGGGGGCAGGAACCAGGAGAGGAAGTAGGCGGGGCTGCAGACTCTCCTGCTTCTTTGAACTGGCTGGAGATGAGGGGAAATGCATTACTTCTGAAAGAGTCTTTTCATGGGTTTTTTTGTTGTTACTGTATTGCATTTTTCCTTACTTTGGAATATGATTACACAAGTTAAAAAAAATCTTTGAACTCAGTTGTACTTTTGGCCAGTGTAATGAGACAGAGAGGAAAAGAGCGTTCAGCTTACAGCATGATTTTGAAATGAGTGAGTCTTGGAAGTGGCATTGGGTCCTGCACACACCTGCTGTTCTCAGGTCGCTCGTTAAGGATCTGGAGGGTTGTTACCTCTGGCTTGGTCTGCTTTTGTTGGCCAGTGTTTTTTAGGGATCAGAACTCTGCTTTTAATGTAATGAAAATGGACAGTTAAACCATTAGAGATTGGTGAAGAATGTGCTCGTCCACCTTTATATACCCTGTTATCATCTGTTGTATGTTAAAGTGCCTTATAATCCTGAAGTGCTGTTCCTCGGATGAGGTAGACGAACCCTGGAATACACAGGACACTTGGATTTGAGCCTTGAACTATAATGAGGTATTAAATGTAGAAATAAAACTTGAGTGTCATAGTTTTTCTTACAGTATATAGACATTTAATAAATTAATACAATATTGTAGCACTGTGAATTGCTAATTATAGGAGAGTGGAATGCATGTAGTAGCCAGAATATTTCCTTATCACTTCAACTAAATAAAGAGGGCTTACAGATTGAATAGAGAAGTCTTAAATTATTTACTAAATGAAGCTGGGCATGGTGGGGCACTCCTTTAGTGCCACTACTTGGGGGCTGGGGGCAGATGTAAGAGGATTGCCATGAGTTCTAGTCCACACTGAGATTATATAGTAAATTCCAGGTCAGCCTGGGCTACCTCAGGGAAAAAAATTAACTAAATGAGTGGATCTTAATTGGACTTGATCTGTGTAGCTATAATTACTGTATTCTTCTAGTGATCAAAGTTATTTTCCCAGGGCCCCACGAGTGCTGTGCCATTGAGCCACACACCTCCATCTAGCTTGGGTCCACTTCAGTCCCTTACTTTCTCATTATTTTGGTCATCTAGTTGTATTGGCTGACTGTCAAATGTTGCTCAACACACACAGTTTACTAACAGTAACTTGGACAGAGGCTTAGCAGTGAGCAGTACTTCAGGGAGTACAGCAAATAGACAACACTGTGTTTGCTTCTCAGTCTCCTGTCCAAGCCAGTTTGGGATTCTTCACATCTGGGAGGAGATTTGTGGGTAAGGTGAAATTTAGCACCCAGGTAGCTAAAGTAAAAAAGAAATTGTGGTTAGGTCATGTGTAGCCTGTTGCTGTACTTTCTTGGATTGAGTAATTGGCATGAGTGGCCCACTGACAGGTTAAAATGTTATTGATGCTTTATCAACAGGTCTATTCTCACGCTTCTATAATATTGATAACAGTTTACAGATAAGTAAACAGAGAACATTGTAGTATTGCATGGTTGGGAAAATGATTTAAAAACAAAGCAAGCATAGTACAAATGTCAGCATTACTGTGGGCCCTTATAAGGCATTTACTAACATACTTTTCTTTCTAGCCCAGAATTCCTGTCAGACTTGCTCTTTTCTTGGCTTCATCTTACTGTTACACTGTTAATTTTTACAGTGTGTGTGTGTATTTTTTTTTTCTAGAAATTACCTAACCGTAATAAAAATTTTTTTTTAAACCATGAAGATGATTGAACTGGTATTGAAAGACATATTTTATAGAAGTTTTGTACAGATCACTGAAATTTCCTCAATTAGAATATGGAAACTTAACCCCCTCGCTTCCTCCCTCAATAAGGGCATCTGTGCTACAGCTGAGGGAGACAGAAGAGAGAGGGCAGAGCAGAAGTCTCCCATCCCCACTTCCTCTTCTCTCCTGGTTTGACTCAGATGTCCCCCATAATAAACTCTTGTGTTTTGAATATTTGATTGCCACCTGATAGTAATTTGGGAGGTGGGGTCTTGCCTGGAGGAGGTGTGCTGTTGGGGGATGGCTTAAGGGGTGTTATAGCCAGCTCCCTTTTGCTACAGTGTGGCTCCCTCTCCTGCTGCTGTTGTCCACCTGCTGTGATAGCAGAGGTAATGTGCAGCTTCTGCCATCCTGGAGCTTCCCCCTAGGCTGTAAGCCAAAATGAACCTTTTTCTCACAAATTGCTTGGTCAGGTGCTTTGTGCCAGCATCGGGAAGGTAACCATAGCACTCCCCCCTTCCTTTTTGATAGATTATTGCTATGTAAGTTAGACTGGCTTCTAACATAAAATCTTCCTGCCCTAGCCTCCAGAGCTCGGGAGTTACAGATGGGCACATCTGTGAATACAAGGCCAGTTCAGGCAATAATATCCACATCTTGTTTCCCAAAAACTAAAATAAAATTCTTGGTTTAAGTAACCAAAAAATGCATGTGACAACTCCTGGAATATGAAGATAGCAGCCAGTAGAGACTGAGATGGTTAAAGTAGGTAATAGACAAATGATGGAAGTAAAAGGTAGGGGAATGGCAGACATTTGGCAGGAGGAACCACAGAATTGATTTAGGAAGAAGCAGGAGATATCTGCCTAGTCAGAGAAGAGTCTGTTTTTGGGTAGTAGATAGGATATTAGGAGAGAATCAGATGAAGGGGGTTGGGGAAATGGCTGAGTCTAGTTAGCAGGGGAGTCATCAAAATCGTGTGTATAACAGTGACATGCTGGTTATTGTAAACATCAAAAGCAGCTAACTGGGCTGGAGAGATGGCTTATCGGTTAAGGCATTTGCCTGCAAAGCTGAAGGATCCCCGTTCAACTTTCTAGGACCTACATAAGCCAGATGCACAAGGGGGCGCATGCAGCTGGAGTTCGTTTGCAGTGGCTGGAGGCCCTGGCATGCCCTCTTCTCTCTCTCTCTCTCTCTCTCTCTCTGCCTCTTTCTCTCTCTCAAATAAATAAATAATATTGTTTTTTTTTAAAGCAGATAACTGATTAGAACTTTATTAGTGTTTTGTCGAGAGTTCAGTGTAGCATAATTAGAAAAGATGACCACATGACTTTGGTATTTTTCCATAGTAAACAATTTGCTGCTGAAAGTTATTTTTTTTGTTTTTTTTTATTTTCTTGTTTTTGTTTTGCGAGGTGGGGTCTCACTCTAGCTCAGGCTGACCTGGAATTAACTATGTAGTCTCAGGGTGGCCTCGAACTCATGGTGATCCTCCTACCTCTGCCTCCCAAGTGCTGGGATTAAAGGTGTGAGCCACCACGCCCAGCTCTGAGAGTTGTTTTTATCTTTCAAAAGACTAAGCCTGGCCAGGTGTGGTGACACACACACCTGTAATCCCAGAACTCTGGAGGCTGATGCAGAAAGACCATGAGTTAGCCTCCCAAAAGGGTGCATGCTTGTATGTGCGTGGTTACTTAACTTAGCGAGCCGTTTTTCTTAGTTTTACTCTAGGGAAAGGGCTTGTAAGCATGGAGTGAACTAGTTGTATTGTATAGTAAATGATCTTCAAAGCTACTTCCTAGCACTACTCTAATACTGTGAACTTGGCTAAAGTGGGGCGGGGGCGGGGGCGGGGCAGGGGGAGACCTGGCAGTTTCTGAGCACCATTAACCTAATTAAGTTAAGGCTTAATTGTCTCTGGGATAGGAAGCTTAAGCTAGTCTTCCTTTAAGAGAGAATACTTTTTTTGAGTTTAGAGTGCTGGGTACAAATGCAAACCTCTGAGGTTAAAAAACAGATCTCTGTAGTAATCAGTCCTCATTAGTGTTTTGTACCCTGCTATTCTGCATCTGTTTCTGAATTATTTTGACAAGAGTTGAACACATCCCCACTTAACTCTCTACATTGTCATCTGTGCCTTTTTCCATTTCCAATATGCATCATGTTATAATATGTGAATGAAGTGTAGCACTGCTGGGATGAAATAGAATAAGGAGGTAGGAGTGCTAAGGTTGCAACACACATCCTATACCAAGATCATAGCAAATGTGGGATTGTAGCCATAGCTGAGAACTGTCTGCTAATGGGTTACTGGCTTGGCAAAATGAGTGTCTTTGGGTAGGCATGGCCTGGGGTGGTCTAAGTGATGTCAAAGCAGGAAGCTGCTTTGAAGTACTTGGCTTTATCATACCATTTCATTTAGAAGTGACAGTGTGCAATAGGAACCAAGCTGAACTTGGATGCTAAGGATGGAACACACAAAATAAAAATGCCAACAGCTACAGTAGAATAATTGTGTTTCCTCCTTCTCCCAGGTAGGGTCTTGCTCTAGCCCAGGCTGACCTTGTACTCACTCTGTAGCCCCAGGGTGGCCTTGAATTCATAGGAATCCTGCCTACTCCTGCCTCCCAAGTTCTGGGATTAAAGGTGTGTGCCACCACACCTGACTTTTCTTTTTAAATTTTACATGATTATTTATAAAATCTTTAGTTATTTACTGAGAGGGAGAGGGAGAGAGAATGAATGAAAAGGACATGCCAGGGCCTCTTTCCACCACAAACTCCACATGCATGTGTCACTTTGTGTAGCTGGCTTTACATGGGTACTGAGGAATTGAACCTAGGTCTGTAGGTCTATAAGCAAGCACCTTTAATCTCTGTGCCATCTCCCAGCCCCCCTTTCTTTTAAGTTGATTTTCATATTGTGGTATTAAGCAACTATTAAACATTTTTCCTTACCCCACTACTTGATTTCATATAACTTTAATTTGAAGAGTAATTATAGGCCTGCTTATTATGATCCATAAGTTAAGTGCTTGATGAATTCTAGTGCATACCTGCTTTCACTGAAAAAGGACTTCATTTGTAAAAATTGGTTGCAAACTTTGGTGTGTTGGAAATGTATCCATGGACTCCAGGAACATGTTACTTTGAAAATTGGCCCCAGGATGAGCTATTGTCCAATACTTAAGTTAAAATCATAAGTCAATGCATTAGTTGTCTCCTGTCCCCAAATCTGCTATGATCATATGCACAAAAATCTGCTATGGCTGCTATGAAGAATTTGAAGTATGTGAAATTATGCTGGTTACTATTTGAGAAAGATTTTCCACTTTATTTTTCACCAGTCAAAATAGAATGATGATTTTTATTTATTCCTCTTTTCCATTGCAGTTTTACTATAGCGCATGCGCGCGCGACACACACACACACACACACACACATACATATATATTTTTTTGGAGAGAGACAGAGAGAGAGGAAGACAGATAGAGATGGGCGTGCCAGCAGCCTCTCAGCTGCTGCGAACGAAATCCAGATGCGTGCGCCCCCTTGTGGTCAAGTGCGGCATTGCGCCCTTGCGTCACTTTGCATCTGGCTAAACATGGGACCTGGAGATTGGAACCACTGGAGATTGGAACCAGCGTTCTTAGGCTTAGGAGGCAGGTGCCTTAACCACTAAGCTATCTCTCCAGCCCTAGCACAGCTATATTGTTTAAAATTTTAGTTAATGTGTAATGTTAATTTAATTTTTTTCTTATTTGTTTTTTTGGATGTAGGGTCTCACTCTAGCCCAGGCTGACCTGGAACTTACTGTGTAGTCCCAGACTGGCCTCGAACTCACAGCAGTCCTCCAATTTTTGCCTCCCAAATGCTGGGATTAAAGACATGTGCCATCACCATGCTGGTTTAATTTACATTTTTAAATTTCATAATTGCCAAAATAGTTTTATGTAACTTATGTGAGCTTTGTAAGGAAGTAATGTTTGTGTTACTAAATCTTAAGAGATTTAATAATCTCAATTTTTATTTAAAATAACAACACACATCATCCTAAGTTTGTGTCATACTAACAGGCCTACACATTTACTTCATGTACGTAAATCTGAAAAGTAACGTACTGGGCTGGGGGGATGGCTCAGCGGGTAAGGTGCTTGCTGGCAAAGCCAGAGGACCCAGGCTGTACTCCACAGGACCCATATAAAGCCAGATACACAAGGTGGCACATGCGCCTGGAGTTCATTTGCAGTGGCTAGAGGCTTTGGTGCACCCTTTCTCTTTGTATGTTCCCCCCTCCTCCTGACAAATATACATATTTTTAAAGAGGATACCAGAGACAGATGTACTTGAACTCAGCGACAAGGGCTGGTGTACCTTATTGGGATTGGATGGGACAGTTTGAGGTCACATCACACGCTCGCTTTATACCTTCCTTTCCTGGTATCCTCCTATGGATTCACTTGCCTTCAGTGCTGGGAATGGAACTGTGGTGGTTTGATCAGGTGTCCCCCATAAGCTTAGATATTCTGAATGCTAGTCTCCCCAGCTGATGGCAGTTGGAAATTAAAGCCTCCAGGAGGTGGTGTATTGTTGGGGGCAGGTTAATGGGTGTTGTTGCCAGTGTTTGGCACACTCTCCTGTTGTCATCATCCACCTTATGTTGGCCAGGGGGTGATGTCCACCCTCTGCTCATGTCATCGTTTTTCCCTACCATCACGGACCTTCCCCTCGAGTCTGTAAGCCAAAATAACCCCCCCCCCAAAGCTGCTCTTCGTCAGATAATTTCTGCCAGCAGTGCGAACCTGACTTCAGCAGGAACTAAGGGCACATGCTAGGCCACCATTTCTCCACTTAGTTGCATCTCCCAGAGAGAGAGAGAAAGATGGAGGGAGGGAAGGTTAAAGAAAGAAAAGGAACGAAAGAGAAATTGGGTACAGCAGGGCCTCTAGCCGCTGCAAAGGAATTCCTTCCAGGTGTTTGTGCCACTTTGTGCATCTGGCTTTATGTGGGTGCTGGGGAATAGAACCTGCGTCCTTAAGTTTGCTGGCAAGTGCCTTAACTGCCCAGACATTACTGCAGCTCTCCCTCCCCTGTCCAGTTTTTTTTTTTATCCTCCTTTTTTTTTTTTTTTTTTTTTTTTTTGGGAGAGCTTTAGCCCACAGTGACCTAGAACTCACTCTGTAGCTCTCAGGCTAGCTTCCAGTTCATGCACTCCTCCTACCTCAGCCTTCCGAATGCTGTGATTAAATATGTCAGTCACCATGTTTGGCTTCTGTTGAGACTTTTTATTTTCAGTCAACATCTTCACTAAGATACCCAGGCTGGCCTTGAACTCTCTCTGTAGCCAAGGCTAGTATACTAGCTTTGATCTTGAATCTTCCTCAGCTTCTTAACCAGCTATGTCATGAGGCCCATCCCCCACTCTGCCTTCTCCGTCAAGGGTTCTTTTGCTTACTCAGAGGTCTCATGATTCTGGTTTCTGCTTCTGCACTGGCTCTACCTTTTATAACTTTTGATGTGTCTTTATGATTCTTGCTGAAATTAGAATAGATAATTCAGGACTGGCATTGTTGAGTGGTAGAGAATCATCTCGCCACCCGCAGGTCTTGGGCTCAGTTCTCAGCATCACCGATGAGAAAAGAGGTTGTGCAGGTCTGGGAAAGGAAGAAATTTGAAAGAGATAATATATGTTGGCAGATTTACAGGCAAAGGAAAGAGAAGTGTGGGAGGAGGTGGTTTAGGTTCACACAGCTAATGGCAGCAAGAACAGAACCTTTACCCAAAACTGGAAGTTCAAAGGGTCTTTATTTTCACTCTATCTTTGTGAGCAGACAAATGAACTAGCTCCTATTTGCACGTCGTCCTTTTCCTTCAGCACTCTAGTTTTCTGTGATTTACCCCTTCCCTACATAAGATTTAAGGGCTGGAGAAATGGCTTAGCGGTTAGGGTGTTTGCCTGTGAAGTCAAAGGACCCAGTTTCAATTCCCCAGGAACCACGTAAGCCATATGCACAAGGGGTACATGCATCTCGAGTTCGTTTGCAGTGGCTGAAGGCCTTGGCGTGCCCATTCCCTGTCTGTCTGTCTCTCTCTCTCTGCTTGCAAATAAATAAAATTTAAAAAAATTTAAAAAGCCTGGCGTAGTGGCTCAGGCCTTTAATCCCAGCACTCGGGAGGCAGAGGTAGGAGGATCACTGTGAGTTTGAGGCCACCCTGAGACTACATAGTTAATTCCAGGTCAGCCTGGACCAGAGTGAGACCCTACCTCGAAAAAAGAAAAAGAAAGAAAAAAAAAGACTCAAGCTTTTCCTACATTTTGTCAGCAGAATTTCCCGGTCTTTTACACATTGTGTTAGTTGTTAGTCTGTCTCCAGGTCTGTGTGTCATTTTCAGCTTGATGTGTTCTCTAGGCAGATAATCCAACTGTTGAAGACGTTTTGCAGTCATCCTGGTTTTCTTTGTTGTGAATATGGTTATTTTAAAAAATATATTTTATTTGTTTATTTATTTAAGAAACAGGCAGAGAACAGAGAGGAGGAGAGAATGGGTGTGCCAGGGTCTCCTGCTACCACAAAGGAACTCCAGACACTTAGGCCCCTTTGTACATCAGGCTTACGTGGGTCCTGCAGAATCGAACCGGGTTCCTTTGGCTTTTTAGGCAACTGCCTTAACCGCCAAGCCATCTCTCCAGTCCACATATAGTTATTTTGAAGGCACAAATTTGCCCAGTTTAGGTTGAAGAAATGAAAAAACTTTAAAATGAACCCCTTCCAACCTGTTCCTCAAAGGATTGTCTCCAAAATTCATTTCTTCCCAGACTTCAGACTCCTAAGTGATTAATATGTAATATGAGTTGAGGGATGTTAATTTGTACATTTTAGGGCCTGTTGTGTGAAATTCTCTGTCCTCAGAATATAATCCAATGTGGAAAAGCACATGGAGAAAATAGGAATGTGAATACAGGCAAAGCACAGTGAATAGCAGGTACCAGGGAGGTCTAAAGACTCCACTCATCTTGTGAGAAATGCAAGAGATGACACTGTTTCAGGATGAATATAAATGAGCAAAGCCAGCAGGGCATGAAGGTTGGTTCAGTACATGAAGTCAAGTGAAGAGGGAGAGTGCATATTTATTGGATAGTCCGTTAAGATAAACCTTAACTTCTTCTTCTGTGAAGGTACAGTGGCTGTGAGAGGAAGCTGTTTCAAACCAATGTTAATTGGATCTGTCACCTGCTGATATCAACCTCATTGGCCCCATTGAGTAAATGAATAATGAATATTGGTAGAAAGAACCACACAACACACTTAACCATTTAAGTGTAAGAATTCAGTGGCATTGAAGCACACATACCATTGTGCAGATGATACATTGCTGCCCACGGCTTTTCATCATTCCAAACTGAGCTGTCTTAATTAATTCAAGATTAGTTTCCTGTTTGATAATTTCACCCTCCCCAAACTGTAGTAACCTGTGTTCTACCTTCTTTCTCTGCAAATTTGCCCCGGCTCAGTATTGGACATAATAGTGTCATTCCACACTTGTTCTTTGTGCTGTGCTTGTCTTAGCAGATCTCCAAGCGTGAACATTGGACATAATAGTGTCATTCCATACTTGTTCTTTGTGTTGTGCTTGTCTTAGCAGATCTCCAAGCGTGAACATTGGACATAATAGTGTCATTCCACACTTGTTCTTTGTGCTGTACTTGTCCTAGCAGATCTCCAAGCGTGAACATTGGACATAATAGTGTCATTCCACACTTGTTCTTTGTGCTGTACTTGTCTTAGCAGATCTCCAAGCGTGAACATGGGACATAATAGTGTCATTCCACACTTGTTCTTTGTGCTGTGCTTGTCTTAGCAGATCTCCAAGCTTGAACATTGGACATAATAGTGTCATTCCACACTTGTTCTTTGTGCTGTACTTGTCTTAGCAGATCTCCAAGCGTGAACATTGGACATAATAGTGTCATTCCACACTTGTTCTTTGTGCTGTACTTGTCCTAGCAGATCTCCAAGCGTGAACATTGGACATAATAGTGTCATTCCACACTTGTTCTTTGTGCTGTGCTTGTCCTAGCAGATCTCCAAGTGTGAACATTGGACATAATAGTGTCATTCCACACTTGTTCTTTGTGCTGTGCTTGTCCTAGCAGATCTCCAAGTGTGAACATTGGACATAATAGTGTCATTCCACACTTGTTCTTTGTGCTGTGCTTGTCCAGTCAGTAGCAGATCTCCAAGTGTGAACATTGGACATAATAGTGTCATTCCACACTTGTTCTTTGTGCTGTGCTTGTCCTAGCAGATCTCCAAGTGTGAACATTGGACATAATAGTGTCATTCCACACTTGTTCTTTGTGCTGTGCTTGTCCTAGCAGATCTCCAAGTGTGAACATTGGACATAATAGTGTCATTCCACACTTGTTCTTTGTGCTGTGCTTGTCCTAGTAAGATCTCCAAGTGTGAACATTGGACATAATAGTGTCATTCCACACTTGTTCTTTGTGCTGTGCTTGTCCTAGCAGATCTCCAAGTGTGAACATTGGACATAATAGTGTCATTCCACACTTGTTCTTTGTGCTGTGCTTGTCCTAGCAGATCTCCAAGTGTGAACATTGGACATAATAGTGTCATTCCACACTTGTTCTTTGTGCTGTGCATGTCCTAGCAGATCTCCAAGTTTGAACCATCTCTAACCCTTTACTGTCCTTTATATAAAAATGTTTCTCATTTAAAGATTTTTTTTTTGTAAGCCCAACTGATTGGCTTTTTGTTTTAAATCTATTTATTATTTGAGAGAGAGGTCATGCCAGGGCCTCCAGCTACTGCAAATGAATTCCAGACATATGCACCACCTTTTACATCTGGCTTATGTGGGTCCTGGGGAAATCAAACCGAGATCCTTTGGCTTTGCACGGCAAACGCCTTAACCGCTAAGCCGTCTCTTCAACCCTGGCATTTATAATGTGTGAGCACACGAGGCCGGGGGTGGGGGAGAGGGAAAATTGGCATGCCGGGGCCTCCAGCCACCAAAGTCAAACTCCAGATGCATGCGCCTCCTTGTGCACATGTGCAACATTGCACAATTGCATCACTGTGTCTAGCTTACTTGGGACCTGGAGAGTCAAATGTGAGTCCTTAGGCTTCTCAGGCAAGCACCTTGACCACTTGGCCATCTCGCCAGTACTCATTTAAAAATTTTTATTTGCATATGCTGTGAATGAATAGGTGTGCCAAGAGGCTTGTGCCACATTCTATGTCTGGCTTACATGGGTGGCTTTTGAATCAAACTTGGGCCAGCAGGCTTTGCAAGCAAGTGCCTGCAATTGTTGAGCTGTCTCCCTAACTGTGCAAATGTTCTCATTGTGATGGTTCTGAAATGCCTATTGGGCATGCTTTTGCTGTCATGTCTAAGAAATTACTGCCAAAATTAATGTTATAGAAGTCAAGATTTGGTGGCGCACACCTTCAATCCCACCACTTAGTAGGCAGAGGTAGGAGAATTGCCATGAACTCACGACAAGCCTAGGCTACAGAGTGAGTTCCAGTTTGGCCTGGGCTCGAGTGAGACCCTACCTTGAAAAAACTAAATTAGTGTCATGAAGATATTCCCATATGTTTTTTTCTGAGGGTTTTCTTTATAGTTCTAGTTCTTAAATTATGTCTTTGATCCATTTCGAGTTAATTTAACAAAATAAGGTTTTAGATAAGGGACCAGCTTCAATGTTTTTCATGTGAATGTCCTGTATTGTCATCATGCCTTGAAAAGTTTGCCTCTTCTAGATGGGGTGGTCTTGGTACCTTGATGGTATGTTATAATTAATGCCTGAACTTCCTATTCTGTTCCCCTGGTCTATAGAACTGTCCTTGTTCCAGTACCATGTACTTTTGACTGGGTGGGACACTGTGTATTTTCACTTACAACTGCATAATTTTTTCAAATGATTGGCAGTCCCAACTAACTCTTAGGAAAATGTAGTATTGGAATTTTCTGAGCCACCAGGTCAATCTTTGGATCATAACTCCTATTATGTAACTTATTAGAGCTGTAGATTTGGCCTTATAAAAATGAGGAAAAGAATGATCCTGTAGTTGCCTAGTTGTAACAGCCACTCACCTGCTCCTGTGCCAGCCATTATGCTGTACTTGTGAATTTAAAGGCAATACTGGATTCTTTTTGATGTCAAAAGTAGAGATAAAGTATAATTACAGAAGCATTGTATGAATTCTAAAGCAGTGGTTTATAAATGATGATTTTTTTGCTGTATGGAATTAACTAATAAAATTATCAGATCCGTGCCTGTAATATTTTCCTCAGAACTAAAATTCTATTAGAAATTAGATGGGGAGCTGAAGATGTGGTTCTTTGGTAGGGTACTTGCTTCACGTACTGAAGACCTGGGTTTTATCCTCAGCACTGACAAAACAGAAAATAGGGAAAAGATCGAGGGAAAGATGGTGATGTTTCTCAGGAGAGTGATCTATCTTGGGGTTCCCCAGGGAAGCAGAACCAAATGGAGCTAGCAGTGGCCAGTGGGGAGGGGCGCAGAGAAATTTTAGTGTTTGGCTCATGGAGTTGTGAGGGCTGACAAGTCCTAACCCAAAGCCACTCTGGAGTCTTCAGGGTCAGTCTTCCTTGGAGGATCTCATTTGCCTTTTTGCTTAAGACTTTCTATTGATTGGTTGTATGCGAGCCAATTGGTTATATGAGAGGCTAATCTGTGAAGTCTTCTGAGTTAAAGAAAATCACCTTTTAGAAGTCCTTTGGAGAAACGTAGACTTTGTTGTTGTTGTTGTTTGGTTTTTTCGAGATAGGGTCTCACTCTAGCTCAGGCTGACCTGGAATTCACTATGTAATCTCAGAGTGGCCTTGAACTCATGGAGATCCTCCTGCCTTCCAAGTGCTGGGATTAAAGGCGTGCACCACCACACCCCGCGAAATGTAGACTTTTAGAAAAGCTTTTTATTGGGTTGGAGAGATGGCTCTGTGTTTAAGACACTTGCCTACAAAGCCTAACAATCCTGGTTCAGTTCTCCAGTACCCACATAAAACCAGACACACAAAGTGGTATTATGCACCTGGCATTCTTCTGCAGTGGCTGGTGGCCCTGTTGTGCCCATTCATTCATATTCTCTCTCTTTCTCTGTTTCAAAGCAAATAAATAAAATTATATCTACAACTTTCATATGTACACAGTATATATCATGATCATAATCCACTCTGACCACTCTCCTTTGTCCCCACTCTATCCTCCCTCCACTGAATCCCTTTTTTTCCAACTAGTCCCTGTTCTATTTTGATGTCATGCACTTTTTCCTACCCCGTTACTGTGTAGACATTACTGGAAGATATTCATGACCTCACAGCCATTGTGAGGTCATGAATGCCTTCCAGTCAGTATTGTAAAGCACTTCTTTCCTTCCTTTGGATATTACTTTCTTTCCACCACCTCTCCTATGAAGGTCTCTGAGCCTCTGTGTAGACTTTTTTTTTTTTTTTTTTTTTTTTTTTTTTAAGTTTATAATGGTAGAGTCTCACTCTGGCCCAGGCTGACCTGGAATTCACTATGTAGTCTCAGGTGGCCTCAAACTCACAGTGATCCTCCTACTGCTACCTTCCAAGTGCTGGGTTAAAAGTGTATACCGCCACACCTGGTGGCTCTATGTAGACTTTTTAAAAAAATATTTTATTTTTATTTATTTGACAGAAAGAGGTGGAGAGAGAGAGAGGGTAGGTGAATCAGGGCCTCCAGCCACTGCAAACAAACTGCAGACACATGTGCCCCCTTGTGCATCTGGCTAACATGGGTCCTGGGGAGTTGAATCTGGGTCTTTCACCTTTGCAGGCAAATACCTTAACTGCTAAGCCATCCCTCCAGCCTGACTTTTTTAAAAAACCAAATCACTAGGTAATTTAGCCTAGTTGGGTTCCCAGGCATTTGGCTCAGATACACTGATACTGGATTGCTTTGCCGTGCATTGCTGGGTGGTGGGTGCTTCACTTACCTTCTCGTCCCTGGGAACAAATACCCAGACCTGAAGCAACTTATGGAAGGAAAGGGGATTCATGTGGCTTACAGATAACCATGGCAGAGAGAGAGTGAAGCCATTGTGCTGTCTACACACACTAGATAGGAAGCAAAGAGAGGGAGGGAGGGAAGGAAAAAAAAGGGGAAGAAGGGATGGAGGGAGAGAGAATAAGCCAAGAGCCAGCCTACTTCCAGTGACACTTTATCCATGAAGACTCCACCTCCCAAAGGTTCCACAACCTTCCAAAACAGCACAAATAGCTGAAAACTAATTGTTCAAACATATGAGCCTATGTGAGTCATTTTTTTTCATTCAGACTACCACTATCAGCATCTGTGGTTCTATAGCTGTAGTAAATGCTTTTGGCAACTTCTCCCCTTGATTAGTGGACAGAGTTCCAGCCCTGTCCCAGGGCTCTTCCAAGTTTATGTGTAGAGCCATTGGGCCTTTAAACCCAGTACTCAGGAGGCAGAGGGAGGATTGCTGTGAGTTTGAGGCCAGCCTGAGACTACATAGTGGATTCCAGAGTGCATAGTGGATTCCTGGGCTAGAGTGAGACCAAAAACATATGGGAAGTCCTCCCAGCAGTGTGCCGGCTTAGAAGCAAAGAGCGATGTAAAGGCCTCATCAGGTGCTTACAAGATTCCTACATATGAGACTGTCTCTTCTTTATTCATCCCCTTCTAGGCAGGGAATCAAACTCAGGAAGGACAACTGAGCTGCATTTCTAATCCTTAGTGCTAGAGTGAGTGAATCCCTTGGCTAAGTCCTGTGTGTTTTCTCCTGGTTGCCCAGAGTTTTTGCCAATCTACTTCAGATTCTTAGATTACATCATGATTCTCTGTCATCTCTAAACCTAGTTATTTATTTGGTCAAGGTTATTAATTACAGCTGAGGGTGTGTTTCCATCATTGTCTTTGCCAGTGTGTCTGTACATGAAGATGTGTAAATGATATGCATGATGGGAAGATGTAAAGACCCGGGTGCTCTGTGTGTGCGAATCCAGCACTGTCCGCATCAGGTTACTTCCCGACTAACAGTGATGATCCTCTGCAATTCTAAACAAGGAGTCAGAAATCTAGCTATGTAAAACTTCTTTAAATAAGGTCTCATAATTAAAAAAAAAAACATATAAAGGGTTCTTTTTCTAATTTTGGTTGTTTGGGTTTGGTTTTTTTTTTTTTTTTTTTTTTTTTGAGAAAAAACTAGCCCAGGTTGACTCTGTAGCTCCAGGGTGGCCTCAAACTCACAGCAGTCCTACCTCAACCTCCTGAGTGCTATGACAAAAGGTATATGCCACCATGTTTGGCTTAGTATGTAGATTTCAAACCCTACAATATGTTATGACTCCACGGAAAGATAGGTTTTCCTCCTTTTTATGAGAGAAAGAGAGAGATAATTGGTGCACCAGGGCTTCCAGGCACTGCTGTTGAACTCCAGATGCGTGCACCACCTTGTGTGCATGTGTGACCTTGCATGCTTGCATCACCTTGTGTGTCTGGCTTATGTGGGACCTGGAGAGTAGAGCATGGGTCCATAGGCTTTGCAGGCAAGAGCCTTAACCACTAAGCCGTCTTTCCAGCCCATCCTTTTACTCTTAAGTCCACATTTTATCAAGGAATTAATTCCACCATGTACACATTGACTATCCTTACTCCCAGATACACTCCCAGCACTCAGGAGGCAGAGGTAGGAGGATTGCTGTGAGTTTGAGGCCAGCCTGAAACTACATAGTAAATTCTAGTAAGCCTGGGCTACACTGAGACCTTACCTTGAACAACAAAAACAAAGAAAACAAAAAGCAGATTTCAGGGTTTTGAGAATTTTGGAATAATTGCATTCTTTCCCAGTTTAGCATCCCCAATCTTCATCCTTTAGTGAGATTCTTTCCAGGGGCTGGGAAGAGTTTGCTCAGTGGTTAAAGACACTTGCAATGCAAAAATTGGCACATGCTTTTAGGGTTCATTTGTAGCAGCAAGAGACTGTGATGCGCACGCACACGCACACAATAAATAATAAAACCATTTTTAAAAGATTCCTTGTAGTATACTTAGTAATCCCATTGTTTCATACAACATTTCCATTGCCAAGGGTTCTGTTCAATAGCCATGTACCAAAAGCTGAGAACTGAGGTGGTTCATTTGGCCTTTTATAACACAATATATAGCCTGGTGTGACACATATCTTTAATCCCAGCACTCAGCAGGCAAGGGTAGGAGTATTGCTCTGATGCCACCCTGACACTACATAGTGAATTCCAGATCATCCTGGGCTAGAGCAAGACCCTACCTCGAAGAAACCAAACCAAAAAGAATCCCACAATATATATAGAAATTACCCTAAAAGACTGAAGCAGAATGAATGTAAGTGCACCCTATGTTGTGATGCCAGTTACATTGCCTCTGCTCTTGGCATCTTTTTGTATGCTGCTTGTGAACTTCTGTTTCCTACAGCAGTTATTATGAATTGTCACTACAATACTAAACTTCCTCCTTTTCTCCTAGTAGGTGACCTTTCTCCTACTGCAAGGAGGAAATTGAGGTTATAAGCAGGAACCCCTTAACTTCCTGTCCTTAATACCTATTTTTGTGCCTTTCCTTGACTCCTTTTCTTGTCTCAAAGATGAATAGTCCCTTTTACTATTATTTCAGTTACAGAAATACCGTTGGGTTCTTTGTTTGGCTCAGGCTCTGGTTGAGGTTTTGAGAGCACAGCTAAAAGCAGCAGAGCAAGCCTGCCTTGGTGACACTTCCCTGGGGGCAGGAAAGGAGAAGACAGCGAGTCTGCAAAGCACATGAGGAAGTAAGGCCTGGCAGGGAGGGGAGAGGAGGCATCTGCTGCTGAAGCAGAGAACGGACAGGCCTGAGTGAGAGGACATTCAAAAAGAACAACAGACTGTGGAGATCAGCAGAAAATGTTAGTGGCCATAAGGGTGTTCCATTTGTACTTTGTAGGCTATAAGGACTTTTTCATTCTGATCATGTTAGATTTTGAGTAGAATTGTTGAGATAAAACCTTTTCTTCTACCACACAATTTCAAACATGCAGGCATAAAATAATAAGATGAACTTCCATAGATACCAACCAACTTTAATAATTAGTTAACAGCCAATATTATTTTGTTTCCTTCCTTCCTTTTCCCTTTTACCCTCCCAGTAACTGACATTGAGGATGTATTTGAATTTCCTGTGTTTCAGTCTTGGGATTCTCTCCATGCCGCCCTCGCCTTGAGCTCCACAACGTTGCTTTACACATCTTTGCTCCTTTCACCAAGTCTTACACAGAAGTTTTCTAAATCGTATGAAAAAATGCAGTTATCTGTATATTTTCTAATTGAATTTAGCTTCTGCCTTTATTCAATAAAAGTGGTATTGTTAAGATCACAAATTTTACATTCCAGTCTTCATCCGAGTCCACTGAACTTATAGGTCCAGTTAACACTACAGGTCCTTTCTGAAAAGAAATTTAAATTATTGTTACCTTTTTGTTTGTTTTTGTTCTTTTTTTGGAGGTAGGGTCTCATCCTCTAGCCCAGACTGACCTGGAATTCACTACAAAGTCTCAAACTCACAGGGATCCACCTACCTCTGCCTCTGGAGTGCTGAGATTAAAGGCGTGCACCTGGCTCTATTGTTTTATTTTATTGTAACTCTCAGACTTCAGGCACACACTCTACCACGGAGCTCGTTGCTGTCTTGGAAAGTCTTTATTGCTGTTGCTTTCAGGTTTCTCTATACTCCATACTTGCCGGTTTCTTCTTCTCTCTGTACTTTTAAACATTGTGTGCGTTTTCTTATTCTCTGAATCTAAAGTTCTAGCCAGGACATGTAAGAGCAGCACAAAATACATGCATGAAATCATTGTGAAGTATAGTGTTGCAGTCAGGGTCACATTGCTGTGGGGAAAAAAGGGTTTATTTTGGCTTACAGACTCTAGAAGAAGCTCCATGAAGGCAGGGAAAATGATGGCATGAACAGAGGGTGGACATCAGCTCCTGACAGCATCACATGGACAACAGCAACAGGAGTCTGTGCCAAACACTGGCAAGAGGAAGCTGGCTATAACACCCATAGGCCCACCCCCAACAATACATGGCATCCAGGAGGTGCTAAGTCCCAAATTGCCATCAGCTGGGGACCGAACATTCAGAACACCTAAGTTTATGGGGGCCACCTGAGTCAAGTCACCACATACATCATTCTTACTTCCATCCTCAACAGCACTGTATTAAAGGTACCTTACACCTGTAGTTGTACTTTACCTCCTGTTCTTCATGGTGCTTGTGTGTCGCATTGGCATTGAGGTAGTCTCGTAGTCCAGGTTTTCCTAGAACTTGCTGTGCATCCCAGGCTAACCTAGCGACCCTCCTAAGTGCAGATTAGAGGTATTTCCTACCAGGCCTAGCAGTTTATTCAGTGTGTTTAGTAACAAATTCCTTACATATTTGTGATGGTTCTTACAGATGCCAGTGAAGGGAACAGATAGACTTCTTCCTGCTTACCATTATAGTGTGCACTAGATGGTTTTGGGTTTTTTGAGAAGAGAAATATGGTGCCATCCTTCTCAAGGATGGATAGGTATGTTGTTTCCCTAGCAGCAGTGTATAGACAAACACCCCAGGAAATTTGTA
Organism: Orientallactaga sibirica; assembly: GCA_036365145.1. NCBI lineage: Eukaryota > Metazoa > Chordata > Mammalia > Rodentia > Dipodidae > Orientallactaga > Orientallactaga sibirica. The sequence goes on along the minus strand of JAEOAD010000032.1, from coordinate 20,473,319 downwards.
GTGTGTGATTAATGTACAAATTATCATTGAGTTTTATATTAAAAATTTTGCCAGGCGTGGTGGTGCACGCCTTTAATCCCAGCATTTGGGAGGCAAAGGTAGGAGGATTGCCATGAGTTCAAGGCCACCCTGAGACTACATAGTGAATTCCAGGTCAGCCTGGGCTAGAGTGAGACCCTACCTTGAAAAACTGAAAAATGGAAAAAAAACCATTTAAATGAATGTTCATTCCATATGGAAAGTATGTGATTATTCTGATTTGTTCTGCCCAGGTTTAGTTACCCAGAACCCACGTAAAGTCACACGCACACAAAGTGGCTTATGCATCTGGAGTTCACTAACAATGGCAAGAGGCCGTGGCATGCCCATACCTACTTTCTCTGTGTGTGTGTCTCTCTCTCTCAAATAAAACATTTTTAAATAAATTACAGTTTCTGGGCTGGAGAGATGGCTGAATGGTTAAAGATGGTTGCGTGCAAAGCCTGACAATCTGGGTTCAATTCCAATATAAATACCCACATAAAGCCTGCTGTACAAAGTGGCACGTGCATCTAGGGTTCCTTTGCAGTGGCAGGAGGCCTGGTGTGCCCATATTCATTCATTCTTATTCATATTCCTGCTCTCTGCCTCTCTCTCTCAAATAAATAATAAAAATATGTACATTTTCTTTTTCTGCCTCCTCCACTCCCCTTTGCTTCCCACCCCCTTCTTTCCCGAAGTACCCTTTTCTACTTTACACCTTCTCTCCCCATCTTAATCATCTGACAAGCCACGTATAACGGTTAGGCAGGTAATGATAACTGTTATAAAATCGTGAATATAATAATTAGATTGTATCTGTAAAGACATGTTAGGCAAGTGCTCCACCTTTTCATCACTGACTCTGACAAAGCTTTTTTCAAATGTTAGGATTTGGGCTGGGGAAGTGACTCAGTAAATAAAGTACTTGCTTTGCAACTCTCAAGTACTTGACTTGAGTTTGGATTCTCAAACCTACACACAAGCTGGAAGCGTAGGCCGGCTTCTGTCACCCTAGTGCATATACAATGAGGACAGAGGTGGAGGCAGCAGAATTTCCAGGAAACAACCCAAAAATTGTACTGGCTTCCACAGATGTGTTGTGGTACTCCCATGTCAGTGCTCAGCACACACTCCAAATTTTAACAACTAAAAGTTTGTAAAAATGTTTGTAATAGTTTTCATTGTAAAGATTGCATGTAGACCCAGATAGGCAGAGTAAGGATATGTAAAAGCAAGACTGGGATGCCATATTTTGCCTAGTGTGCTGGAGGCCCCTGGGGTGGTTTGAGTTGTTGTATCCCCCATAAACTTACGGGTTCTTGAATGCTTCATCGCCAGATGATGGCAATTTGGTAAGTGGAGTCTTAGCTGGAGGAGGTTAGCTGTTGGGGTGGGATTACAGCCCCTTTCATGGAGCTCTGCTGACTTGCCTACTGTTTTTTGTCACCTGCCTCTGCTCTGCCATCTTTCCACTGCCATCAGGGAGTTTCCCTTCCATACCAATACAAACACCTTTCCTCTCACAAGCTGCTTATTTTGGTCAGGTCCTTTGTGCCAGAAACGAGAAGGTCACAGTAACAAAAGGACAAAGGAAGAGGAGGAGGAGGTTATAGCAATGGCAGGTTTTATCCTAATGGGACTGGGGAGACGGTTCAGAAGTTCAAGGTCTTGCTTGCAAAGCCTGTTTACCCAGGTTCAATTTTGCAGCGCCCAGGTCATAGCAAATACATAAAGTGGCACAAGCATCTGGAGTTTGTAGTATCAAGAGACCTTGGTGTATGTGTGTGTGCATGTACACTCTCTCTCTCACACACACGTAAATAAGAATATTTATTAAAAATGTTTGTTTATTTATTTGAGAGAGACAGAGAATGGGCATGCCAGGGCCTTCAACCACTGGAAACAAACTCCAGATGCATGTACCACTTTGTGCATCTGGCTTATGTGAGCTGGTCCTTTGGCTTTGCTTGCAGGTATCTTAACTGCCATTTCAACCAGCCCTAAACATATTTTTAAAATATGTTTCATGAAGCCGGGCGTGGTGGCGCACGCCTTTAATCCCCAGCACTCGGGAGGCAGAGGTAAGAGGATTGCCGAGAGTTCGAGGCCACCCTGAGACTACATAGTTAATTCCAGGTCAGCCTGGACCAGAGTGAGACCCTACCTCGAAAAACCAAAAAAAAAAAAAAAAATGTTTCATGAGATATTGTCTACAATTAAAGAAGTTGTCAATAAAAATTAAAAAAAAAAAGAAATTAGAAGTATGACATTTTAAGTCAGATTGTCTTGTTTACATCAAATTTAAAAATATATGTACCTGGGATTGGAGAGATGGCTTAGCGGTTAAGGCGCTTACCTGCAAAGCCTAAGAACCCATGTTTGACTCTCCAGATCCCACATAAGCCAGACACATAGAAGGTTGCACATGCCCACTAAGTCACACAAGCATCTGGAATTTGATTGCAGTGGCTGAGGCCCTGGCATGCCAATTTTTTTTCTCTCTCTCTCCCCCTCTCTAATAAAATATATAAAGAAAAAGAAAAATAGCTAGGCGTGGTGGTGCACACGTTTAATCCCAGCACTTGGGAAGGCAGAGGTAGGAGGATCACCATCACCATGAGTTCGAGGTCACCCTGAGATTACATAGCTAATTCCAGGCCAGCCTGGACCAGAGTGAGACCCTACCTCGAAAAACCAAAAAACAAACAAAAAAAAAAAAAAAGAAAGAAAAAGAAAATATATATATACCCTTTGGCACCTCTTCCAACCTCTTGTTCCTTAATTTTTTTCCCTGGGAAAGGGAGATCAAACCTGCCTCACCAGTGCTTTGAGCATGTGTGGCTATGATGAAGTTCCTGTGTTTAGTGAATGCCAGTGCACAGTAAGTACTGGGCTCATGTTTGGACTCTGTACATAAGGCTGTGATCCTGAGTGTGACTTAGTCAAGTAATCCTTAAAACTGGTGTATTAACCTTTCTAGTTAGAGGAATAATAAAAGTGTTTCTGAATATAGTGAATATAGTGAATATAGTGCATTTAAGGCTGTGTATCCTGTTGCAAAGTTTTTGGAAAAATACTTTATTGCACAGATACAAATTCTAAATTGTAATTATAGAAAATTATATTAAAATGTTTTTATTTTTAGCAATAATTTTATTTTGTTACCTGTTCTGCTTAAATTTTCTTTTTTTTTTTTTTTTTTTTTTTTTTTTTTTTTTCAAGGTAGGGTCTCACTCTAGTCCAGGCTGACCTGGAATTCACTATGTAGTCTCAGGGTGGCCTTGAACTCATGGTGATCCTCCTACCTCTGCCTCCGAGTGCTGGGATTAAAGGCATGTGCCACCACGCCCGGCCTGTTTAAATTTTAACATAGGAAATTTTGTTATTTCATTCTGTCAAACATGTAACTTAAATTTTTTTCTATTTCATTTAGTATGGGTATTTTAGCACCACTATTAGAGACAAAATAAGAGTGACAAATATTTGCTGTATAAAATTTAAAGCAGTGGCACTGTTTATGTTGGTCTGTACAGGTGCTAGAACAGTATTTTAACTATGAAGAGTTCCATTGTGAGCTGGGACTCAAGTCAACATAGAGTACACTTGTTTGTATTTTGGCAAAAATTCTTTGATCAGAAATTTCTTTTTTCAAGCCAGAATTTCAAAATTCTGAGAGAATAATTGAAAATCTTCACTGTGAGTAGGAAGCAGAAGTTTGCGTTTTTGTTTGTGAGGCAGGGTCTCTGAGGTCCTGCCGGCTTGGAACTCTCAGCAGTCCTCTCGCCTCAGCACCCTGAGTGCCAGACTGACAGCTCTGAGCCACAAATCCTAGGTTGGGAGTTTTGGAGTTTTTTGTTTGGTTTGGGTTTTGTTTTTATTTTGTGCATTTTAAATTTTTGTAATTTTTGATGTTTTCTTATGGAAATAGTATCTAACACACTCCAAAATGCTCATGTTTTGTTTATGTATACGAAATTGTCTCAAGAAAGGTGGGTGTCACGTCCAAGGTTGTCCTCTGGCCCCCACGTACATCTGTGTCCATGTGCACCCACACATAACACTTTTTGAAAGGGGATGGCAGTAAACAACTTTTGTTAGTCATATGGACATGAGGGAGTGCTGAGTTCTGAAGTCACTGTGGTTTCAGCCTGCAGTTACGATTGGATCCTGTATATGAAACAGCTTTCACAATTTGCCATAATAAAGGCACATGCTGTTTCTGTCCAGACAGAAACAAGAACTTGTGCTCCAAAAGGAGAGTGTTCCCTTGAGCAGTTCAAAACCTGTTTAGAATATTGTTTTGTATGTGTTTGTGGTTTGTTTGTTCTTCTTTTGGTGGTGGTTGTGCTAGCACTCACTCTACCACTGAAGTACTCTGTTCAGTGTCTGTGCCTTGTTTTCTATGCAAGGTTCTAGTAACACAAGCCTGGGCTAAAGTATATATATGTTATAATTGGAAAAAAAAAAAAACACTTGTAGGTAACTACTTACAGAGTTTCTGTCTTAAGTGTGAAAGTTACAGGCTGGTGAGTTGGCTCAGCAGTTAAACACGGGCTTGGAAGCTTGCTGCTGGCTTGGAGTTGCCGTGGCATAAGAGGCTCTGTCTGGAAGGGAAGAGAACACACTGGGAGGTTGTCCTCTGACCTCCATGTGTGCGTGCTCCTCTCCCCCTTGCAAAAATAATGTTTTTGGAAGTGTGGAAAATATTGTGCGAATTGTGTTTTAGTCTCATACAAGCTCAAATTTAGTTGTTCCTCTGCTTGCTCTTCGTGATTGAGATCATCCTAATTTTTGTGTATAACATTTCCTTTAAGAATCCAAGACAAATACTGCCATGAATTACCGTAGTTGGTGCTTGCCATTAAACATCTCTGACCGCCAATTTTTAAAGATAACTTTGCCAAATTTTGTTTTATAATGTATTTTGACCTTCTTCCCATTGCCCCCTCTTTATCCCCCTCACACTAAATCCTTCCCCTTTTTATGACCTACTGAGTTGTTGCTTGCATAAACGTGGTGCAAAGTCATTTACTGGAGTATAGGCAAATTACCAGAGCCTACACGCCGAAGAACATGACTCCCCTTCCCTAGCAGTCGTGCTCAAATGGCCAGTAACTCCTCTGGAGGAGTAGGGTCTTCCCTTCCACACCCATTGTGGACCTTTGACGGACTGAATCTTTTACATGAAGCCACGGTTGTTGTGAGTTCATGAGCCTCCCATCCACAGACTTGGTCATTTTGACTTGCAGCTGTTTTCAGGGTTGAAGATATATGATTCTGCTTTCTTGGCCTTTGGGGTTTTGCTTAGGTTTGTCCATGTTACTGTGGTGAGAGCGAGCTTTGTAAGGGGCACTGGTGTTCTCACCACAGTGCTTTCCTTGTCCTCGTCCTCCACTCTGAGTACCTGTCTGTACCGGGCCCTGCAGGCCTTCTCTTCTGCTCATGTCTCTTTGAGATTCTAAAAGCATCTTCTGCTTAGATGAACATTTCTTTTGCATAGTTTTGGGGAATTTTCTACCCTAATTACGTCTACTATGTTTTTATGTTTTTATAGCTTGTTTTTTATCATAGATATCTAATTTCTCATCTCTCCAGGTCACCATTGTGGGCTAGTGTGTGACTTTTAATACTTTCGCAAAATTGTTAAGGCCAGTACATAGAAAAACAATTTTTGGTTAGCTCTGTTTCAAGATTTACTGAAAAAAGTCATGGGAGCTGGGCATGGCCTTTAATCCCAGCACTCTGGAAGCAGAGGTAGGATGGCCATGAGTTCAAGGCCACCCTGAGACTACAGAGTGAATTCCAGGTCAGCCTGGGCTAGAGTGAGACCCTGCCTTGAAGTGGGCACCTTTTTGTTTTTGAGATAAGCTTTCACTGCATAGCTCTGGCTAGCCTGGAATGCACTATGTATAGATAAGTTGCCCTGCCTCTGCCTTCTTAAGTGCAAGGGTGATTATAGGTGAGAGCCACGATGCCAACCTTTCATCCAGAGTCCCCTATGTAGCCCCACACTAGCCTTGAACTTAAATTCTTCCTGCTTCATGCTTCAGCCTTTTGGATGCTGGGAGAGCCAAGAGGATCTGGAAGCTTGCAAGCATCAGCAACTACTGCAGCAAGCATGACTGAGCATCTCAAAGGAATAGTGGGAGAAGAGCAGGAACACCCTGAGGTTGTCCTCTGTCCTCCACATGTGCACACACACACAAATAATAAAAATAGAACAACACTTACAAAGCATATTTAGAGGCAGATATTAGTAACTGCTTCAGAGATAAGGAAACTGATTTGGAAATTTGAACTTATCTAAGGTCATATCAATAAAGAGGTTCACAGTACTATTTCTTAATTTTTTTCTTTGATTTTGCTGGACTGGAGATAGAAGTGGAGGCATGTATTCTAACTCTGGGCCAAGTCGTCTCCCTGCCTCCCTCCCTCCCTCCCTCCCTCCCTCCCTCCCTCCCTCCCTCCCTCTATCAAAGGGAGAAGGGGAAGGGAAGGGTCTCCCTGTGTAACCTAGACAGACCTTGAAGTCACCCTTCCTCCGCCTCCGTGTTCTGTCACACTGCTTCCATCACCCGTGTCTGCTAGGAGATTAGTCGTCTTACTCACGGTATCTGTATGTTATGGCATGATCGTGGAAGCACAACCTAACACTTGCTGATAGGTAATATTGAACAAGTACAATTTGTGTTCCATTAGTTCTTAGTTGTAAAAACATCTTACTGTCTTAAGGTGTTGCAAATACTGCTTTAAATGATGATATACGAGGGGTATAATAGTAGCACTCAGGAGGCTGAGGCAGGAGGATTGCCACAAGTTTGAGGTCAAAGCCTAGGCTAATTTCTAGCTATCCTGAACTACAGAGTGGGACTGTAATTAATTAATTAAAAAGTAGATTCTTGCTTCCTGTGTATTGTCAAGGATCAAGTCTCACTGTAGAGTAATCTTTGCGCTGTATTGTTGTGACATTACTAAATAAACAATAATGACTTCACGTTATACGGTGTATTAGATTAAAGAATTTGCTTGTGTGTATAACATAAAGGACAGAAAGCGGTAACGTTCATGTTAGGAGAGTGTAATGTGAGCCTTTTCTTTAATCTATAATTCTAGGACGACATAGACAGCCTAAACCCCGTACTCAGGGACAACCCGCAACTTCATGAGGAAGTGAAAGTCTGGGTAAAGGAACAAAAGGTTCAGGAGATTTTTATGCAAGGTAACTATTTTGAACTTACATATTTTATAGAGCTTTGAATTTTCAATCATACAGTCTAATAATTGCAGTTGTATGTAGTTTAGCAGAGAATAATTGCCTAATCACAATTATTTTGGTAGTAAGCTTATATTTTCCTTGGTTTGTTATGTTGAATATAACTGTATGTCCTGAAATTATAGTTGGCTAGTGTTTTGATAATAGGAAAATTTCCATAATATGGAATGTTTTAGGTGTGTCCTTCCTGGACAAGGAAGCATTGTTTGAGGGAGACAGTTGCCCAAAGCCACAGCTGATGTCCTTTGAAGGCTGCTGGTGTGTGATAAGCACATCCTGTGGGACCACCTTCTTTAGGCCACAGTGCTAGCTAGTCTCAGACTTTGTCCCTGTTAACTAAGTTACAGGTTTGTCTGTGACATGTTGATTTGCAAACCAGTGATCGTGTTATATCAGTAAAATCATATTGGGTACTGTAAGACTTTTGTGAAATTGAAACTAGGACACAGCATGAACTGTTATTAGGTTGTATGTTAAGCACACAGATTTGTTGTTAGGTCCTAATGTTGGTGTCAGTCTGTGATGTGCATCCTAACAAGCATCAGGAAGTGACCTCGGAGTAGACTTTCCATGTTTGTGCCCAGCATCAGATCAAGCAGGTAGTACGTGATTGCTGGCTTCAGTGCTCTGACTTTCCTTTGGAGAACTGAACATGCATATGCTCACAAAGGAAAGCAGAGCGCACACACACACACACACACACACACACACACACACACACATATCTGTCTGCGGCCCCAGCAGATACCAAATCTGGGCTGATCCTGTCCTATCCATTTGGTACAACAAAGCTGCCATATTATCCTACTGCCAAAAAGTAGTTTCTTAATATCAGATAGTTAAAAAGTATGTTTTAAATTTCCCTATGTCTCATAATGCCAGACATAGTTTTTACTAGATTTTATTTTATTTTTTAAGTCAAGAGAGGACTGGAGAGATGGCTTAGCAGTTAAGGCATTTGCCTGAGAAGCCGAAGGACCAGGTTCCATTTCCTGGAACCCACATAATTCATATGCACAAGGTAGCACTTGCATCTGGAGTTTGTTTGTAGTGATTGGAGGCCCTGGCATGCCCATTCATTCATCGTTCATTTATCCTTCCTCCTTCTTTCCCTCCCCCTCTCTTTTATTTGCCCCCTCCCAAGAAAAGAGTAAAATACTTTAAATTTTGAGATCCAGGAAAGGTCCATAGACTGAGTGACAGACCCAAACCACCTGCATCAGTATTGTTTGGCAGATAAGTGTAGAGAACAAGGCAGTGTACATGGGTGGTTGATGGCAATTAAAAACCAGTTGTGCCAGGCGTGGTGGCGCACGCCTCTAATCCCAGCACTCGGGAGGCAGAGGTAGGAGGATCACCATGAGTTCGAGGCCGCCCTGAGACTACAGAGTGAATTCCAGGTCAGCCTGAGCTAGACTGAAACCCTACTTTGGAACCCCCCAAAAAAAAAAAAAAAAAAACCAATAAACCAATCATATTTGTTGTTATTCTGTAATTAATATAGGTAAAGGTGGAGCTTTCTACTTGCTATAGTTAGAAAAGATGAGACTTTTTTTTTTTTTGAGGTAGGGTCTTACTCTAGCCCAGGGTGGCCTTGAACTCATGGTGATCCTCCTACCTTTGCCTCCCGAGTGCTGGGATTACAGGCATGCGACACATCTGGCATGTACGAGATTGCTAAGTGAGTATCGCCTTCGTGATAAACTAAGCATAGCCGTCACCTTGTGCAGTTTTCTCTAGGTGAGCATTATGGTTTTGGTTGGTGCTGCCAGTAGACCTTGTGGTTTTGCACGTGCTTGGCAAAGAGCCTTCCACTGAGACCCGGCTCAAGTCCTCATGTGGATCTTTGTACAAATGTGTTGTTTTTAGGTCGGTACTGGCACAAGTGTGTGGGTTTTTCTTTTTTAATCTCATTTAAAACCATTAATTGATAGTTTGAATCTGTTATTCTTAGATAAGTTCACGTAGGGAACAGAAAAATAACCCAAGTCTTCAGCCAGAAATTTCCTTAACTTGTTAGTTAACCTTTATTTTATGAAAGAGAACAATACTTAAGAATTAGAGAAAATTTAGCACTTAGAAGCAGTTTGAGCACTTTCTAACTTGTTAACGTAGAATACTGTTATTAATGTGTGGTTTTCCCCAACTAAGAGTTCCTAAGAAACTTGGTAAGATATAACACTGTTATTAAGTTGGGAAAAACCAAATGTTAATGATAATAAAAAAGCACATTTGTTCTTTTAGTGTGTTGCTGAAACTTTTATGCCCAGTGCCAACATTTTTGTTTTATTTTTTTAATTATTTATTTATTTGAGAGAGAGAAACAAAAAGAGAGGGAGGGAGAGAATGGGCATGCCAGGGCCTCAAGCCACTGCAAAAAACTTCAGATGTACACACCACCTTGTGCATCTGGCATTATGTGGAACTTGGGTCCTTTGGCTTTGCAAACAAGCACCTAACAAGCACCACTAAGCCACCTCTAGTCCCCACTGCCCACTTTTGTATGGTGACTATTGTTTTAATAGGCGTATGTTTTTATAAATACAGGTACATACATAATCTTTTTTTGTTTATTTTTGCTTTTTTTTTTTTTTTTTTTAAAGAAAACATTATTCCTGTCCACTTACCTCAGCTTCTCACTTACTGAGTGGTAGGTAGGATTATAGGTAAATGTCACCATACCAAGCTCCCTTCCTTCTTCTTTTAAGAATATCTGTATCCTTTGAAAAAATGCACTTAGCTCAAATTACACAGTATTCTTCTTTGAAAGCCACTTTAATACTATATTTATAAGTTCACTTAGCTTTCTCTTTGTGCTTAAGACATTTTTATTATTTTTTAAATTTATGTTACTTATTTTGGGGGATGCTGTTTGACTTTATCACCCATTTTGGTCTTAAATTCATGACCCTCCTGCTTCAACCTCCTGAGTGCTTGGATTATAGGTATGTACAACCAGGTCCACTTCAAGCAGTCTTTCCTAGCTGTCCTCGTGAAATTTGTAGTTGATTGCTTATGGTAACATTTTGCTAGCCAAAAGATTCAGACATCAAATTGCATTTGAGCTACACAATCATCTTCTAGGTGTTAAGTGTATTTGTGACCTTACTCTGTTACAGAGCTCCAAAACTACATTCTATTCTGTTTTCTTGCTAAGTGTTAATTGCATAGGCCTTCTTTGAAATGTCAAAGTATTTTATTTCTATCTTTAATACCAGATATATAATGATAACTTACTTTAGAGTGATAAGATCTAAAAAATATTTGCTTGTTTTCTAAGACTTTTAAAGTGCTGGTTAGTTGTATCACTTACTTACTCGTCACATAGCATTTGCTTCTCCTACATGGCTGTTCCTCAGTGGGAATGTCTCCTGTTGAGTGATTCCTCTTGTCTCTTCCCAAAGGTCCTTATTCCTTAAATGGCTATCGAGTGAGAGTATACAGACAGGACTCTGCCACCCAGTGGTTTACTGGTATAATTACTCACCATGATCTCTTCACGCGCACCATGATCGTTATGAATGATCAGGTAAGGAAGGAGAAAGCTGTCTTTGGTGCTGGGGGTGAAAGTCAACTCCCACACACCTTGTGTGTGCTGAGTGCCTGTTATTCCCTTCCCATCTCATCCCACTCACCCTTTTTTCTCTAGGCTCTGAACTAATCTTTGTGACAGGAAATTTTAACAGGGCACACATAGCTCTAGTCCTCTAACTCTAGTAAATGTACACATATCTGAAGTTACAGAGACTCAACGCATGGCATCAATAGATAAAGTCAGTCTACCCCATGGTTAACTGAAATTTTCTCAAAATTTTAGTTTTTCCTTTTTTTCAATATTTTCAAACTCTTTTTTTCACTGAGTAAAGCTTTCAAGACACTTGTAGTTTTACATCAAACTTTCTCTGCAGTGCAGTAGAAGGCAAAAGGATTTTATTCTTGATTAAAATATATTATGTAAGCCTGGTGGTATCTTACAAATTATATTATGTAAGCCTGGTGGTATCTTACAAAATATATTATGTAAGCCTAGTGGTATCTTACAGATTTGGGTTTCCAAACTGATCTGTAAACAGTTTACTAAGTCATGGAGAAATTGTGCCAGTATGAACGGGTTAGTTCACTGGAGTTAATTTCTGCTTTTGTTTTGTGTTATGGATCAGGTACTAGAACCACAGAATGTCGATCCTTCTATGGTTCAAATGACCTTTCTAGATGATGTTGTTCACTCTTTGTTGAAAGGTGAAAATATTGGCATCACATCACGACGCAGGTCTCGTGTCAATCCAAATATCAACACTGTTCACGTATGTATGTTGTTAAAGAAGCTTATACAGTATTTTCTCTTAGGCTATTCAAAAGTAGGTAGTAAGTTACCATTGTTGATGGGTTACTTTCATAGGGTCATTATACACGTGCTCAAGCAAATAGCCCCAGACCAGCAATGAATCAAGCTGCTGTACCAAAACAGAACCCACACCAGCATCAGCAGCACAGGAGTGCCCGTCCAAGCAAGAGGAAGGGCTCAGACAGCAGCATCCCAGATGATGAGAAGATGAAGGAGGAAAAGCATGATTGTGCATCACGGGGAGGTAGGTCCCACTTAATTTTTTAGGGACATGGGAACAAATTAAAGAACTTGTTATGGGCCTATTGATTATGGAAAATAAGAGTGTTTCTTCTTTTAATCTTTAGAAAATCCTAAAGCTAAAAACAAACACTTGATCCATAAAAGAAGAAAACCTGAGGAGGATGAAAAGAAACTTCATATGAAAAGATTGCGGACTGATAATGTCTCTGATTTTTCCGAGAGCAGTGACTCAGAAAATTCAAGTAAGAGAATACTTGATAATTCCTCAGATCAAATGCCAGAGTATGAGGTGAAAAATAAAAACATTTCAAAGATAAATGGAGAAGAAGGCAAATCCCAGCTCATTGAGAAGGTTGGAGAGGAGACCTCAGTAGAGCCTCAGCCTCCCTGGGATCAGACACCAGAAGACAGGAAGCATGAAGAAGGGGACACCTGCCTCCAGGGAAAAATGACTCTCGCCTCATCTGAACAGGCCTCAGTTGCTGATGGTGACCCTAACGATGGAGTTCTTCCAGAATGCAACGTGGAGAACACGCACACAGCAGAATTACTACCAAAGGAGAAGTTTATGTCCAGACCACCCACACCAAAATGTGTTATTGATATTACAAGTGACACTAATTCAGAAAGGGTGGCTCCTGAAAATTCAAGTACCTTTGGTCTCCAGACACTTGAGAAAGTGGATCCTAATGTTAGTGATTCAAAGCATTCAATTTCAAGTGCCAGATACTTAGAAACAGCCCAGCAAGACTCTGACCAGAGCCGGGTCAATGATCTCGTTAAAGTAGATTTAACCCAGTCGGGAAATGATCGCCTCGATAGGGAGAAAGAGAGAGACCACTATGTCTCGTATATGTCTTCTGTAAGTGCAGTTTCTGTCACAGAGGATATGATGCAGAAGCGAAGTCCACCCCCAGAGACTCTGAAATCTAAGCTGAATACTTCAGCAGATGCTCCTAAGACAAAATCTGCTTCCTCACCTGACAGTGGTAAGCCTAAAACCACCCATTCTCCTGACTCCATAAAGTCGAAGTCTACTTACATCAACAGTCAAGCTCCCAATGAAAGAAGACTGGCAAACAAGATAGATCATGAGTTATCAAGATGCAGTTTTCACCCAGTCCCTAATCGAGGTAGCAGTGCCTTGGAAACCACAAAGAGCCCTCTTATCATTGATAAGAATGAGCATTTCACAGTTTATAGGGACCCTGCACTTATTGGGTCAGAAGCAGGAGCTAATCACCTTTCACCTTTCTTGAGTCAGCATCCATTCCCTCTCCATTCCTCATCCCATAGAGCCTGTTTGAATCCAGGCAGCCATCACCCTGCCTTAACTCCTGCCCCCCACTTATTGGCTGGATCATCTAGTCAAACGCCATTGCCTAATATTAATACTCACCCTCTCACAAGTGGTCCACACCATTCTGTTCATCATCCCCATTTACTTCCCACTGTCTTACCTGGAGTGCCTACCGCCTCCTTACTTGGGGGCCACCCACGCCTGGAGAGTGCTCATGCCAGCAGCTTGAGCCACTTAGCCCTAGCACACCAGCAGCAGCTACTGCAGCACCAGTCACCCCATCTTCTTGGACAAGCTCATCCTTCTGCTTCATATAATCAGCTTGGACTTTATCCAATTATTTGGCAATATCCGAATGGAACACATGCATACTCAGGCCTTGGTCTGCCTTCTTCTAAGTGGGTTCACCCAGAAAATGCAGTCAGTGCTGAGGCTTCATTAAGGAGGGTAAGTGATGCTATTTTTCCAATGTTGTCTTTCCTCATCTGGTTGGTTTTTCACATGTTAACCTTAAAGTATGTGTGTAAATCTCAGGAAAACCTTATTTATGAAAAGAAGTAAACTTGATGTGTATTAAATTTTCCTTTAAATCAAGCTGTTACCTCTTGAATAGATGATAATGTATTAATGGCATATTTCAAGATATGACTGTGTAAGCCCTTTGTGTTCTGAAGGTTGTCAAGGGTAGGCTGCTAGTATTTGGGGAAGTTGCAGCTTTCTAACAGTATTGCTGATGTTGGTACAATAAGTCCTATCCTTTCAATGGTTTATGTGCTTTCTGTAGCAAATTCGTTTTGCACTAAGAAATGTCTGATAAGGGCAATACCAAACTCAGAATAAAAAGGTAGAGAAATGGTTGTCATTGTTAAACTTCTAAGAAACAACCTTAGCCTTTCTGCTGCCCAGCATAGTCTTCAGGCATTCCCCAGGAATGTTTTCGTACCACCTTGTCTGGGTTTTTGTGGCGAGAACACTTAACATTAAGATGACCAACTTAAGTCGTGTCTTGTGCACAGTGCAGTAGTGCCAAGTGCTGTTGGGCAACAGAACTTTCTCATCTCGTAAACTGATAGAGACCCGGCATGGTGGTTTACACCTATTATCCCAGCACTTGGCAGACAAAGTCCAGTCGATCTACGTAGAGTCACACCCCCAAAAGAAAATTACTCTGAAGCTAACCATTGGGAAGTTAATTCCTCAGCCCCTGACATCTAGTGGTTTGCACGGTTGCACACACTTCATATGAGTAGACTCACAGCACCTGTTTTATGACTGCTTGCTTTGTTGAGTGTGTCCTTGAGGTTCATACATGTGCACTCAAGACTAGATTTTCTTATTGAAGACTGCATTTTATTTCACTGTGTAGGTTGGTACACACCACATACTTAAATGAACATAGGTAAGTATACACACATGTATGTATGTATTTACTTACTTTTGTAGTGCTTTGAGTAATGATCCAGGTATCAGCCAGGAGAACATCACTCCTACACTATGCTTTTTTGGAGGTGGGGTCTCACTCTAGCCCAGGCTGACCTAAAATTCACTATGTAGTCTCAGGGTGGCCTCAAACTCGCAGTAATGCCTCCTGGGAGCTGGGATTAGTGTACGCCACCACACCTGGCTCTACATTCATTTTTTTGTCAGTGATCCCAAGTTAGTTTCACCTCTTAGCTATTAAGAATAGTGCTGGTGGGCTAGAGAGATGGCTTAGCAGTTAAAGTGCTTGCCTGTGAAGTCCAAGGACCCATGTTCTCGCTCCAGTTCCCACATAAGCCAGAAGCACAAAGGTGAGGCAAGTGCAAGGTTGCACATGACCACTAGGTGGCACAAGTGTTGGGAGTGCAATTGCAGTAGCTAAAGCCCTGGTGTGCCAATTCCCTCCCTCTTTCTCTCCCCCTCCCTCCCTCCCACCCCTCAAAAAAAATAACAATAAAAAAGAATAGTGCTGACAATAAAGGTGGATTTTACTTTTTTTTAAAATTTGTTGTTTGTTGTGGTGTTTGGAGGTAGGGTCTCACTCTAGCCCAGGCTGACCTGGAATTCACTATGTTGTCTCTGGGTGGACAGGAATTCATGGCAATCCTCCTACCTCTGCCTCCCAAGTGCTATTATTAACGGCATGCACCACCACGCCCCAGCTTATAAAGGTGGAAATTTCAGTACCTTTCATATCATGTGTTTGATGGCTGCTTGAAGTTGGGCAGGGTGCATATAGTACTTAGATGTTAGGATTGGCAATTTATAAGACTGCTATTAAATTTTTCACTTTCTTCAAGAATAGTACTGTTTACATCAGGCATAAATATCACGAGATGCAGGGATAGTGGACATCATGCCAAAAGTTTGTCAGAGAAGCCATACTAGTTTGGGTAACAGTGATGACACACTAGACCAAGGCTAGGAATCCCAGGTTGTGACAGATGCTGTTGATAATAAGGTCACATCGTGATTAATGATGCAAGCTAGAGGTCTTGATGGGTATTTCCTATGGTACTCCCATCAACTCCTTTCAGCTTCATCTTCATCTGAGCTCTGGCCTTTAATAAAATTAACAGTGATTGCTGTCGTTTTTTTGTACCAACGTTGCCATGTTTGATTTTTGGCAAAGCCTCAGATACAGCATTGGGCTTCCATTAATCACAAGTCTCCCTCCTGCCTTCTGGAGGAATAGTATTGAGTCATAGCATAGAAAACCTCTGTAATTGTTTTATTAACTGTGGGACTTAGCATATAGGTCACTGTCAACATATGCAGATTAATTTATAAAACAGGCATATTGATGCAGAACAAAATTAACTTTGTTATACTTCCACATCTCCAAGCTTAATGGTCCAACTTTGTGTAGCTTATAAATGTTATGGTCTTGAGATTATATAAATTCTTATATTGAAAATTAAATTATTTTGGGCTAGAGAGGTGGCTCAGTGATTAAGGCACTTGCTTGCAAAGCCTAAGGACCCCAGTTGGATTCACCAGCACCCATGGAAAGCCAGATGCACAGTGGCACATGCATTTGGAATTCATTTGTGGCTGCAGGCCCTGGCATGCCCACTTTTTCTCTCTTCTTTCTGCTTACAAATAAATAAAAAATGTTTTAAGAAGTTAATTAGTTTTTAATTCCAGAAGTTGGCAAGTAGACTTATTTACAGTTTCAGGTTTGGATAGAGTATTATTTTAGGAATGACACTGTGGTTTAATATGAGCAGCATGCATTCTTCTGTACTTAGAATCAGGAAATCATTAAAGTAGTCCGTGCATGACAGATTTGTATTGAGCTAATGGTACAAATTTCAAGATCTGCTTTTAGAAAAGGCATAAATTACTGTTTGAATATTGACTAGTTTTCTCCACATTATAGGAAATCTATAATTAATGTTGATGAAATAATTGAATATTGAATAGATTCATTTAGACAAAAACTCAGATTTCATAAATATACCACAATTCAAAATTTCCCATGACACTGAGTACTGAACGTAGCTCCATGCCACCAGGCCTAGCTCAAGACTTTGGTTTTCTCAGTAACTAAAATCTAGGTCTTTTTTTGTTTTTAATAGAATTCTCCCAGTCCTTGGTTACATCAGCCTACTCCTGTGACCTCAGCAGATAGTATGGGACTACTTAGTCACATTCCCGTCAGACCTTCCAGTGCAGAGCCTCATCGACCTCACAAGGTCACAGCACATTCCAGTCCTCCAGTGTCACAGACCGCAGTCGACCATCATAAAGAGTAAGTTCACGTATACTTAGCTTGTCGTAGTTTTTCTTAATTTACCATATGAACAGTTAGTTTAAAAGTTAATAAGTATCAAAATTGTACTTTGAAATGCTGCTCTTTATAGTTTTAGTTTTTTGAGACAGCCTAGCCTAGAACTCATGGCAGCCCCCCTGCCACGTTCCCCCAAGTGGGTAGGATTTTAAGCCTGAGCCATACTACACTTGGTTCTATTCTTGTTGTAGTGCTATACGTCTTCTGATTTACTTAATAACTTATAATACATGCAGAGATGTACTTTACTTTCATATTGAATAAAATTGCCTAAACTCTGTGTATCAGAAACATTACAGACGTCTCTGTGTACTCTCTCTAGAGAAGCAGAGAGGAAAGCTTTCGCCGACCCGGTACGCTCTGCTGCATCCACATCAACAAAAAGTGACCTGGGTCTTCATAGGTCACAGGCTGGAAAAGATTGTCATCTACACAGGCATTTTTTGGACCCAACATTAAATCAGTTGCCAAGGCCACCCCAAGAGACTGGAGAGAGGTTAAACAAATACAAGGAGGAACATCGTCGGATTCTTCAAGAAAGTATTGATGTTGCTCCCTTTACAACTAAAATCAAGGGTCTTGAGGGTGAGAGAGAGAATTACTCCAGAGCAGTATCATTATCGTCGAGTCCTAAAAGCCATGCCATCAAACAAGATAAAGATGTGGAGCGCTCCGTATCAGAGCTGTATAAAATGAAGCACTCGGTGCCTCAGAGTTTGCCCCAAAGTAATTACTTCACAACACTGTCCAATAGTGTGGTCAACGAGCCACCAAGGTCATACCCATCCAAAGAGGCTTCCAGTATATACGCCGACAAACAGAACAACAATCTTTCTTCAGCAGCTGATCCTCAACCTCTGACTTCATTTATACCATCGCTTTCAAAGCCCCCGCCTTTGATTAAACACCAGCCAGAAAGTGAAGGGCTAGTAGGCAAGATGCCAGAGCACCTTACCCATCAGCTTGCATCTCACTCAGTCACCACTTTCAGAAGTGATTGCAGGAGTCCTACCCATTTGACAGTGTCTTCTACAAACACACTCCGCAGCATGCCCGCTTTACATAGAGCACCAGTGTTTCACCCGCCAATCCATCACAGTTTGGAAAGAAAGGAAAACAGCTATAGCAGCCTCTCCCCTCCAACGCTAACTCCAGTGATGCCAGTGAATGCTGGAGGGAAAGCTCAAGAATCCCAAAAGCCTCCAACTCTGATTCCTGAGCCAAAAGATTCTCAGGCAAGTTTTAAGAATTCTTCGGAACAGAGTCTGACAGCAATGTGGAGATCCAATAATAACCTCAGCAAAGAGAAAGCTGAATGGCATGTGGAGAAAAGTAGTGGGAAGTCGCAGGCTGCTGTGGCATCTGTCATTGTACGTCCACCATCTAGTACAAAAATGGATGGTGTGTCAGTTATGCCAATAGCTTCCAAAGATCGAGTTTGTCAAAGATCTTTAACTGGGACAAGTAAAACAGATTACCTCAAACCAGGGGAAGCTGGAGAGACTGGAAGAATCATTCTGCCAAATGTGAATTTGGACAGTGCTCATGTGAAATCTGAAACAAGTGTTGAAGCGCTCTCTCAGGGCGGTGTTCCCATTCCTGTCGCGTCTGCTGGGAATGCGGCATGTAATACGAAGACGGAGGTGCTCACCTCTGCTGCCTTGAACACCAGTGTGTCCCGCCATGCCGGCTCAGGAACTGAGCACTCTTTACCTCGCACCGCTGTGCCCTCGGCATCTTCAGAGTGCTCTTCTGCAGAGAGTCGTCAGGCGGTGGCTGAGTCCCAGGAATGCAAGCTCGACACCACAGTTCCGGGGGCTCTAGCTTGGAGTAAGGCAGGAAGTGCTCTGCAGCCCAGCGCTGGCTCCACAGGCACAACGGAGTTTATCCATTTAAAAAAGCACAAAGCAGCATTGGCTGCAGCTCAGTATAAAAGTAGTAATGTCAGTGAGACTGAACTGAATGCGGTGAAGACTCAGACAGCTGCAGTCTCTCTTCCTCTGGATAGCACCGTCATCTGTAGTGCAAATAACAAAGCAAGCTCTGTAGCACACGGGCAAGCCTCCCAGACAAGCCAGCCAAACTACCACACGAAGCTGAAAAAGGCCTGGCTCACCAGACACTCGGAGGAGGACAAGAGCACCAGCAAGGTCGAAGCTCCGGGAAGCTCTGTATCAGAAATGATCAAGCCATGTTCTGTCAACTTAATAGCCTCTACATCTAACGACATTCAAAATAGCATAGATAGTAAAATCACAGCTGATAAATATGTAAGGGATGATATTGTCAGTAGGAGGAAAACTAAGAGAACTTATGAATCTGAAAGTGGAGACTCAGATGAAAGTGAAGGCAAGTCAGAGCAAAGGACTAAAAGGCAACCTAAGCCAACTTACAAAAAGAAGCAGAATGACTTGCAGAAGAGGAAAGGGGAAGTGGAAGAAGACTTGAAACCCAATGGCATGGAAGAAAGACAAAAGCAAATTGAAACCCAGCACTGTGCATCCTCCTGTCCTCTCCTCTAGCGGTGAGAGGAGTCCAAAGACAAAAGCAAATTGAAGTTGCATGCCAGCACTAGTGGTGAGTCCTCCTGTCCTCTCCTCCAGCGGTGAGGGAGTCCTCCTGTCCTCTCCTCCAGCGGTGAGGGGGTCCTCCTGTCCTCTCCTCCAGCGGTGAGGGAGTCCTCCTGTCCTCTCCTCCAGCGGTGAGGGGGGGTCCTCCTGTCCTCTCCTCCAGCGTGAGGGGTCTTCCTGTCCTCTCCTCCAGCCTCCTGTCCTCTCCTCCAGCGGTGAGGGAGTCCTCCTGTCCTCTCCTCCAGCGGTGAGGGAGTCCTCCTGTCCTCTCCTCCAGCGGTGAGGGGGTCCTCCTGTCCTCTCCTCCAGCGGTGAGGGGGTCCTCCTGTCCTCTCCTCCAGTGAGGGGGTCCTCCTGTCCTCTCCTCCAGCCTCCAGTGAGGGGTCCTCCTGTCCTCTCCTCCAGCGGTGAGGGGGTCCTCCTGTCCTCTCCTCCAGCGGTGAGGGAGTCCTCCTGTCCTCTCCTCCAGCGGTGAGGGAGTCTTCCTGTCCTCTCCTCCAGTGGTGAGGGAGTCCTCCTGTCCTCTCCTCCAGCGGTGAGGGAGTCCTCCTGTCCTCTCCTCTCGCGGTGAGGGGGTCCTCCTGTCCTCTCCTCCAGCGGTGAGGGAGTCCTCCTGTCCTCTCCTCTAGCGGTGAGGGAGTCCTCCTGTCCTCTCCTCTAGTCCTCCTGTCCTCTCCTCCAGTCCTCCTGTCCTCTCCTCCAGCGGTGAGGGAGTCCTCCTGTCCTCTCCTCCAGCGGTGAGGGAGTCCTCCTGTCCTCTCCTCTAGCGGTGAGGGAGTCCTCCTGTCCTCTCCTCTAGCGGTGAGGGAGTCCTCCTGTCCTCTCCTCTAGCGGTGAGGGAGTCCTCCTGTCCTCTCCTCTAGCGGTGAGTTGTATCTCTGATACACAAATTGGGAATGACTGGAAAACAAGGACAGGGAATACTTTCTTCTGTTATGACATACAGCAGACCATAAAGCTAATGTGTGCTCTAGGATATTATCAGTATAGCCTTGGTAAATAGACTTAAAAGCTGCATCAACAGCTATTGCTTGAGAGTGGATATTCTTTAAAATTTTTAATAGGCAAAATTTAAGCTGCATATAAAGTCTTGGGATTCCTCCTAGTCTCAAGATTTTCCCTGTTTACAGATGACTTATTACTTTAGGCCATGATCTTCTTCTTAAGCTTATGTTAATAAACATGATGGAGAAATGGTAAAAAAAAAAAATGATACCTTTAAATTTTTTCTTTTAAAATATTATATTTTTATTTATTTGGGAAAGAGGCAGATAGAGACAAATGGGTGCACCAAGGCCTTCTGCTGCTGAAAACAAAGCCCAGACCCATGCACCCCTTGTGCATCTGGCTTATATAGATCATTGGAAACTGAACCTGGCTCCTTTGGCTTTGCAGGCAAATACATGCCTTAACTGCTAAGCAAACTCTAGCCCAAGTTTGATATTTCTGTCTACAAGCACTAGACTGTGTAGTGTATTTGAAGTTTGGGGTATTTTTACTGTGTTGCCAAGGATTTCCCTAACATCTGGGTTTAGTTCTGCTTTCACTTCTCCCTCAGCCTCTAGAGTAGAGCAGAGGGACTGGAAGTGCACACCTCTGTGCCCAGCTCAATGGGGTGTGTGGGGGTAAATATATAATCTTACTTATTTAATAGCAAGCAGAGAAAGGGAAAGGGACACAGAATGAATGGATGAGCCAGGGCCTCTTGCCAGTGCCAACAAACTGCAGATGCGTGTGCCACTGGCTTTATGTATGTACTGGGGAATTAAACCCATGCTATCAGGCTTTGCAAACAAGCACCTTTAACCACCAAACCATTTCTCCAGCCCTTTTGTTTTTCTTTTTTTCTAGGTAGTGTCTCAGGCTAACCTTGAACTTACGACATCCTCCTGCCTCTGCCTCCCGAGTGCTGGGATTTAAAGGTGTGTGCCACCACACCTGTCTTTTCCTTTCCTTTCATTTTATTTTATTTTATTATTTTATATCGATCAATAAAGGCATTCAAGTTAATATTACAGACTTTTTCTTCCTTTCTTAAAAACTCCTTTGGTTTTTTAAAAGATACTGCTGCTATTGGTGTCAAATGGGAGGCTATAATAGTAAGGGAAAAAAATTGTATACAGGTCTGTGTTTATGTACACGCACACTTGATGTTAGTTTCCGAGATGGTCTCATTCTGTAGCCCATGCTGGCATTGAATACATGATACTCTTCCTGCCTCCGCTTCCCACATACAGCAATGTTTGATGTGAGTAACCACACCTGGCTAGGAGTTTTAGTCCAAAATGTTCAGAGTATGAATAATTCTAATGATTACTATTACAGCCTTGTGAATAATAATTAAACGTTTTAGTTAACCAGAATACTTTCTCCAGGTCTGTTTCTGCAAGTTCATTAGCTCATTTGTTTGGGGTGTGTTAACACATGAAAAGAAATGCTGCTGTTTTGGAGCCCAGTGTCTTATCTTTTTTCCCCTACAGTCACTGGACTGTCTTGGTTATGTCAGTGACCTAATTTCACCCCTGGGAATGTAAGTTTCTATAGGACGTGATGTTGCTGATAATCTGCTACTGGTTTACAGCTGGCATCCCTCGCTCAGTGTTAAAAGATTGGCGAAAAGTCAAGAAGCTGAAGCAAACCGGAGAGTCCTTCTTACAGGACGACTCCTGCTGTGAGATCGGGCCCAACTTACAGAAGTGCCGTGAGTGCAGACTTGTCCGCAGCAAGAAGGGGGAGGAGCCGGCTCACTCACCAGTGTTCTGTAGATTCTACTACTTCAGGCGGTGAGTGAAAATATGAAAATGGGTGGGGGCTGGAAAGATGGCTCAGTGGCTAAAGGCACTTGCTGGCAAAGCTCACTGGTTTGGATTCAATTCCCCACTACCCACATAAAACCATTTGCACAATGAGGTGCGCACATCTGAAATTCATTTGCTGGCTGCAGCAGCAAAAGACCCTAGTGTGCCCATCCCCCCCTTCTTTCCCTCTCTCTAAAGTAAAAGGAAGAAGTTGTAAGTGGAAGTTATGTGACATTTATTAAAATATTGACAATTATAATTGTACTGAGGGTCTTTTAGATATGGGAATCTATGATTCTCTATTTTTCTGACATGATCCAAAAATTAGTAAACTTAACACTAATTTTATAGTAGTTAACTTGCAAATTACCTCATTTGCTAACTTTTCTGAAAGTTTTTTTTCTTGGTTTTTTGAGGTAGGGTCTCACTGTAGTCCAGGCTGACTATGTAGTCTCAGGGTGGCCTCAAACTCACGGTGATCCTCCTACCTCTGCCTCCCGAGTGCTTGGATTAAAGATGTGTGCCACCACACCCAGCTATTTTTTTCTTAATGAGAAAATGTTACCTTTTTTCCTCCTAGAAAATGGCAAAGAAACAAACAGTTTTTTATTAAAGAATTTCTTTTTAAATATTTTATTTTATTTATTTATTTGAGACAGAGAGAGGGAGAGACAGAAAGAGAGAAAGTGAGAATGGGCCCGCCAGGGCCTCTAGCCACTGCATACGAACTCCAGATGCGTGTGCCACCATGTGCATCTGGTTTATGTGGGACATGGAGAATCGGACCTGGGTCCTTAGGCTTCATAGGCATACGCCTTAACCGCTAAGCCATCCCTCCAGCCCAAGAATTTCTTTTTTAAAAATATTATTTATTGGAAAGAGGTAAAGATAGAGAGGGACAGAATAGGTTCACCAGGGCCTCTAGCCACTGCAAACAAACTCCAGATACATGCACCCCTTGTGCATCTGGCTTATGTGGGTACTGGGGAATCGAACTTGGGTTCTTAAGCTTTGCAGGCAAGCACCTTTACTGGTAAGACCTCTCTCCAGCCCTTAAGGGATTTCTTTAAAAAGGGTATGTTGGGACTGGAGAGATGGCTTAGCGGTTAAGGCACTTCCCTGCAAAGCCTAGTGATCCAGGTTCAGTTCCCCAGGACCTATGTAACACCAAATGCACAAGGTGGCACATGCATCTGGAGTTCATTTGTAGTGGCTAGAGGCCCTGGTGAGCCCATATTCCTATTCAACAATTCTCTTTCTGTCTGCTTTCAAATAAATGAATGAATGTATGTATGTATGTATGTATGTATGTATGTATGTATGTATGTATGTATGTATGTGTATTCAAGGTAAGGTCTCCCTCTAGCCCATGCTGTCCTCAAATTCACAGTAGTCCTCCTACATCAGCCTCCTGAGTGCTGTGAGTAAAGGCATGTGCCACCATACCAGACAAATAAAAATATTTTTTAAAAATGTATGTTTTTGCCAAAGCAGAATAACAGACACCTATACTTTAGTAGTCACAGTTGTCTGTAAATATTGGTAAGCAATCTTAGCAATTAAAGTCATTATTGTTACATATGGATAGCTATACTTTTCTTTCCAATTTTAGAAGCAAGCATGAGTTTGTTAAACAAATTAAACATCGCTGTAAAAATATGAGCTGTAAAACCAAAGGGAGGATTTGTTAATATGTCATTTTATAAGTTTTATAGTAAAATGTACAAACATTTTTGGTTATTAACCTATATACTGATTGAATATAAGTAAGTACTTTAAAATCTCACGAATAATAGCTGGGTGTGGTGGCACACGCCTTTAATCCCAGCACTCGTGAGGCAGAAATAGGAGGATCACCATGAGTTTCAGGCCACCCTGAGACTACATAGTGAATTCCAGGTCAGCCTGGACTAGAGTGAAACCCTACCTTGAAGAAAAAAATCTCATGAATAGGGCTGGAGAGATGGCTTAGCGGTTAAGGCACTTGCCTGCAAAGCCAAAGAATCCAGGTTTGGTTCCACAGACTTCACATAAGCCAGGTGCACAAGGTGGCACATGTGTCTGGAGTTCATTTACAGCAGCTGAAGGCCCTAGTGTGCCCATTCTCTTTCTCTCTATAACAAATAAATATTTTAAAAATCTCATGAATAGATTTATAAGACTTCAATTAAAGAAAATAAAAAATGAAATATTGGTAATGGAGAGATGGCTCAGTGATTGAACACACTTGTTTGCAAAGCCTGACGGCCTGGGTTCAATTTCCCAGTTCCCACATAAAGCCAGATGCACAAAGCGATACATGTGTCTGGAATTGTTTGCGGCATCAAGAGGTCTTCAGACTCGCGCATCCTCTCTTTCTCCCTACTTCTTCCATCTTGCCTTCCCCCTCTTTTATCCTTAATAAACAAATAAAACAGATTTTTTTAATCAGGGAAAAAAAATCAAGAAACTAGTCCATTTGAAATGTTCAGGGTAGAGAATCTCACCTTACAGGTGGTTCCTGAGGTTGTTAAATGAGGTAAAGTAGTATCCATGCCCATAGCAATGCTTTGTTAAATGTCCTGTGCTGGTTGCTCAGTAGAGACTTTTTTTTTTAACTTATTTATTCACTGGTGCGAATGTGTTTGTATGTGTATAGGCGTATCAGAGACTCCTGCCCCTGTAAACGAACACCAGATGTTCGTGCCCCTTTTTGCATTCTACTTGCATGAAGATATTTGGTGTTAGTAACCATGCCTAGTTAGGAGTTTATTTTAAAATTGTTCAGAGTATGGGATTTGAGCCCAGTCTGGCAGGTTGTAAGCAAGTACCTTTAACCGCTGAGCTATCTTCCTAGCCTCTCAGTAGATATTTCTAAGAAATAATGTATTGGTAAGAACAGATTGTGTTCTGTTCTGTTCTGTTCTGTTCTTTTTTTTTTTTTTTTTCCTTTGGTTTTTCGAGGTAGGGTCTCACTCTAGCTCAGGCTGTCCTGGAATTCACTGTGTAATCTCAGGGTTGCCTCGAACTCATGGCGATCCTCCTACCTCTGCCTCCCAAGTGCTGGGATTAAAGGTGTGTGCCACCACTCCCGGCAGTTCTGTTCTTTTTTATCTCATAGTCTTGGTATCCAGCAGTCCCCAAACTCAGGCAACTTTAGGGAATAGTTACAAGAGTAAAGGATAGAAAAGAAAGGAATCAAAAGGAAAGGATAAGAAAATCTAGGAAAAGTTTGAATGAAGGAAATGTTCAGGTAAAAATAAGTGAAACAGGTTTAAGAAGATGGATCATGACAAGAAGAACGTTTGGTTTTAAAGAGAGAAAGGAGAGCCGGGCATGGTGGCTCGTGCCTTCACCCCAGCACTCAGGCCTGAGTAGGGTTCCCATGAGTTTGAGGCCAGCCAATGTTATAGAGTGAGTTCCAGGTCAGCCTGGGATAGAACAAGACCCTGCCTCATTGGGAGAGGGGAGAGGAAAAGGTGGGAGGCTATCCTAGGCTAAATGCAAGTTTGAGGCCAGCCTGGAATTCATGAAACCCTGGGGAACGGTGTTTTGGGGTGAAAGAAATTTTATTGATGCTATTTCCTTTTTTAAAAAATACTGATTTGTAATAAATTTGACATGCCCCATGGGAGAGTGCTAAGAGTATTCGAGGAATAATGGCCAGCTACATCTGTACTCTTCACTTTTTTTAACTTCCTAATAAAAATCCGAAGGTGATTCAAGCCATTTTTAACTTTGCTCATTTTCACATTAAAGCTGGATATAAAATAGTATGCCAAGCATGGTGGCACATGCATGTAATCCCAACACCTGGGATGCTGAGATAGAATTGTTGGTGAGTGCAAGGCCAGCCTAGGTTTTAGGGTAAGGTAAAAAAATAAAATACTAGTACTGTTCTGGATAGTACTGGGCACACATTTTTGTGTTTACTATGTTACTTACACTCAGTTGGGCAGTTTCTAGTAGTTTCTGTTTTATTGTAGTTGATGAATAATTGCTGTTGTTGCCATCCTGCAGGTAATCCCAAGGGCCTTGTGCATGCCAGACTAGCACTGTACCACTGAGCAATAGCCCAACCCTAATTTCTTGAAATAACCAAAAATTGGTGCTGCTTATCATTGCCATTACGATAATACTTATGAGCATTATGTAAATGGATTAATAATTATAGCATGTATGAGGAGCTATTTTATTTTTAAATTATAACTTTCTATAATCTGGTGTGACCATAAAATTAATTCCTAAGTATCTAACACTTTTATGTTTTAATGTTTCAGATTGTCATTTAGTAAAAATGGAGTGGTTAGGATAGATGGTTTCTCTTCTCCTGACCAGTACGATGATGAAGCTATGAGCTTATGGACACATGAAAATTACGAAGATGATGAACTAGACATAGAGACCTCTAAATATATCTTGGATATAATAGGTGATAAGTTCTGTCAATTAGTAACATCTGAAAAAACAGCTTTGTCCTGGGTGAAAAAGGATGGTAAGGAAGTTAAATAACATGCACTGTACAAATTTCATTTAAAAATTTCTCTGACTTGTGTTATCTGCGGAATAAGTTCCTTGTCTTTAATCCAGTTTCTAATTATGATAATGCCACTTTCTGTGTGCTTAAGGTAGAGGTATTTTACTTTTAAGATTGGCTGGACTAATTCTTCATAAGATTACAGTAACATTTTCCTATTCTTGCTGCTACAACATTAATATGATAAAATTTCTTCACATGCAAAATTGTGAAATTTTATCACTTGGCATATAAATGTATAAGGATGTAATATACTCTGGTTGTTTGTATCTGAATCTCAAGTTGTACTTTGTTTGTGCAACCTTTGACCACTAATCTTTGTGAACATCATGTGCATCAAGTAGAGGAGAAGTACTCCATAAGTTTGCTCACAGAGTAGTTATGTTAGGTATATATTTATTGAATGTTATTGAGTAAACACAAGTACCTAGCATAGTAAATGCTCTACTTTGTGAAATTGCTGGTTTGTTCCCAGAGTCTATATGGCAGTAATTAAAGACATTTTTTATTGCCTAACTGAATGGCTTTGTCTGCTCCTTTCATGTAATGAGAGAGGGCGTGGACACAGCACCAGTACATGCGCATGCACGCACGCAACAAAGGAGAACACCAAAGTGTCACAGGAAAACTGTCAAATGCAAACATTTCCGTGTTGTAGGGAGGTGTGCTCATTCTGGTGGTCCACGCCTTGAGTCCTACTACGTGGTAGTAGAGGCAGAGGTATAAGAACTCTGTAGCCATTCTAGGCTGCATAGTAAGGCCCTGTCTCAAGTAGAGAAGGAATCTGCTATTGTTTTTAAGTGAAGATAACCTTAGAAATAACCTGGTTTGCTGTCACATTTTTAGTTTTGCTGTATTTCAGCCAGAAGCACAAGACAGAGCACGCTTGCTGCTTGCCTTTTCATTTTTCTTCTCTGTATTTCAGCCAAAATTGCATGGAAAAGAGCAGTACGAGGCGTACGGGAGATGTGTGATGCGTGTGAGGCGACGCTGTTCAACGTTCACTGGGTCTGCCACAAGTGCGGGTTCGTGGTCTGTCTGGACTGCTACAAGGCCAAGGAGAGGAAGAGCTCTAGAGGTTGGCTCACAACTGAAACAGAAAATTGCTGTGCTGCCTGTGCTCTTTAGGATCTTTATCTCAAACTTGATGCTTCCTCCCTACCATCCTTAATCTTAAATATATTACATTTGTTTTTAAGAAAAGGCATTACCACAGTTTATTAAATGTTTTAAGAATTAAACTGTATCTATATAGCTTAGCATAATGAGTGTGTCTACCCTCTTAGACAAAAATTTTCTCAGTGTCAGCCAGCTTTAGGTTAGTCCTCCTCGCTTTCAGATTCTAGTTCCTAGGACCCTGATTTCCTTCTAGAATCTTAATATGACTGTCACAGTTGAATCTTTATTAATATGAATTGATTTTTCTACATATTATTTATGAAATTTAAATAAAATTATGCAGGAATATACACATTTATCCCTATATATGTTAAAGAGGAAAAAATTTTGTTTTTTTAGGTAGGGTCTTACTCTAGCCCAGGCTGACCTGGAATCTACTATGTAGTCTCAGGGTGGCCTTGAACTCACATTTATCCTCCTACCTCTACCTCCTGAGTGCTGGGATTAAAGGCATGCGCCACCACTCCTGGCTCTTTTTTTTTTTTTTTTTTTTTTTTTTTGTACAAGGAGAGAGAATATGAGAATGGGTATGCCAAGGCCTATAGCCACTGCAAACGAACTCCAGATGCATGTGCCACTTTGTGCATTTGGCTTTACGTGGGTACTAGGGAATCGAACTCAGGTTGTTGGCTTTGCAGGCAAGTGCTTTAACTGCTGTGCCATCTCCCCAGCCCATCTTTTCTGAGAAGTAATTATATTGTTAAGCTCTTTACATGGCCATTGCCTTATACCGGAAGCTCTGTTCCCTCACAGATAAAGAACTGTATGCTTGGATGAAGTGTGTGAAAGGACAGCCTCATGATCACAAGCATTTAATGCCAACTCAGATCATACCTGGTTCTGGTAAGTATAAATGTTATTTCAGAATGCCTGAAGAAATGGTCATTTAGTTGGGTGTTTTAGTGCTATGCCCCTGTAATCTAGTGCTTGGGAGTGTTGGGCACAAAGATTGTTCTGTTCAAGGCCAACCTTGTTTATCAACGTAGCAATACTGTCTTTGAGAGAAAGTAGCGAGGTGTGCAGTAGACTGGAGACATAGAATAAAGTCTTCTAAGATTGCTGCTTGAACAAACCAAAATTTATCTGAGAGCGGGGGGGGGGGGGGCGGAATGGGCCTGCCAGGGCCTCTAACCACTGCAAATGAATTCCAGACACATGTGCCACCTCATGCACCTGGCTTACATGGGTCCTGTGGCTTTGCTGGCAAGTGCCTTAACTGCTAAGCCATCTCTCCAGCTCACCATACTGAAATCTTAGTAATTGAATAAAGGGGGAATGTCAATTTGATTTGGTGCTAGTTCTTTGATAGTGCTGAGGAAAAAACTGGAAGACAATTATAGGATCACAAAAAATCCTGCACTGGTAAGAACATGTTGAGTATTCTTACCAGCTTGTAGCAGTCTTTTTACTAACTGACATTTTCTTTATTTTTCAGTGTTGACAGATCTTCTAGATGCCATGCACATTCTGAGAGAAAAATACGGTATTCAGTCCCACTGCCACTGTGCAAACAAACCCAGTTTACAAGTTGGGAATTTTCCAGCCATGAATGGTGTATCTCAAGTGAGTTTGAAAAAAAAAAAATTCTTTCAATAAAATGTCTGGTTAAATTCTATAGCTTTGGATATTTGGATCCCAACATAAGGCCAGATGTGGTGGTCTATGTCTGTAATCTCAGAAGTCAGGCACAGGCAGGAGGATCTAAGGTTGAACCAAGCCTGAGCTGTGATGTAATACTTTACTTCTAAGGGAAAGAAAAGGAAAAAAAAAGCAAGGAAAAAACTGATGCAGGGCTTGTGTTTTCTTGTTTGTTTCTATCATTCCTTTTTAGCTTTGAAGAAATAATGATTAACAATTGTCTTCCCCATGTAGGTTTTACAGAATGTTCTGAACCACGGTAATAAAGTTTCTCCGTGCATGCCTGAGTCCCAACAGCCGAAAACCCCTCAGAAGTCTGAGAGTAATGGCAACAGCAGCCCTGGCAGCGAGAGGAGTTCAGACAGCAAGCTAACTCCTCCAGAATCCCAGTCTCCACTGCACTGGTTAGCAGATCTTGCAGAGCAAAAGTCCAGAGAGGAAAAAAAAGGTAAATGTAATTGTCTAACCAAGAATGTGCTTTACTGCTAAGTAATTGACTTTGTTGGTTTGCTTAAATTATTTAGGTTCAAGAAAACATTTATTAGGAACTAGCCTTCCTAAGACCAAGACTGTATCCAAGTTAGTTTTGCACAATCATTTGTGGATGGGCTTAGCAAAACCACCAGCGCACTAAATTTGTTACTTGGTAATATATAGTCTTACATGTCATGGTTTTTATTTGTGATAGCTTCATGCCTCATATGTTGAAGAAGGCCTTTTCATGTTCAAGCTCCTAAATTTTAGCTATCTGACTCATGTAGTTTGTGGTCAGCAGACTATATCATTTTATTTCCCACTATAAAATGTCTCCTCAGTATGAAGTCTGTGTTCAAGTTTTGTGAACTGTTTCATTTCAGAAAACAAAGATTCTGCTCTTGAAAAGGAGGTTAAAGAAGAGGGAGAAGATGATGATTCTGATTCTCAGAATGGCAGAGCATCACCTCCAGTGTCCCAGAGTAATGAACAGGGATCTACCCTGCGGGATTTACTCACCACAACAGCTGGCAAGCTACGTGTGGGCTCGACAGACGCTGGGATTGCTTTTGCACCAGTCTATTCAATGGGCGCCCCGGTAAGTGTGAGGGAAGGTCTTGTCTTGGTTGCTTGTTTTTATGAACTTTGCACATGCTAGGTAAGTACCCTACTATCTATTTAGTTATTTATTTTGGTTTTCCGAGGTAGGGTCTCACTCTAGCCCAGGCTGACCTGGAATTCACTATGTAGTCTCAGGGTGGCGTCAAACTCTTGGTGATCCTCCTACCTCTGCCTCCCGAGTGCTGGGATTAAAGGTGTGCGCCACCACACCCGGCTGTCCCCTGCTATTTAAATATACCTCCAGTCTCTTTGATTTTGAGAGCAGGTCTTTAGAGAGAGACTTGGGGGTTAGCTAGGAACAATCCAGTTATAATAGATCTAAGTGAAGTCAGATGGCCAAGTGGCTTGTTATCATTTGCATGTGACTCCACTGCAAAGTTGGAGTTTTCATCTTTTTCCAGGTAGAAGGTCAAGAAGGCTCTTTGAGTTAGGAGATCCATGAGGTACTCCTTCTAAATCTGAACGCCACACATGTAGTGGGGAATAAAACTATATGGAAATGAGTATGAAGTAATTAGAGCCCAGATTTGAAGTACATAGCAGCTTTTACAGGCATATGGAGCGTCACCCTCCAAGGCTCAGCCACACTGCGGAAGAGGTGGTGATATTCATGAACCTCAAGTGGCTGATCTACATACAGAAGACCTGCATAATTAGAGGGAAAAATGTTGACCTCAAGAGAAGGAAAGACTACTTCAAAAGAAAAAGGGATTTAATGTAGGGGGAGCTTTGGAGGGTAATGGGGAAGGTGGAGGGAGGGGCTTATGCGCTTGGTGTATTGTTTCTATGTATGGAGGATTCTCCTCAACCTTCCCTCTGCCCACGTGACCCGTGTCAGAGCTAGGAACCCTGTGCTTTCAAGTACTGCAGAGTTGATCGTTTCTCCCATTACCAGACTCCTGCTTCTGGCCTGTTAGAAAGTATAGGGACTAGCGATCAATACCACTTACATACACACCTCAAGTAGGAGCATTATTTGTGTTTGTTGGGCTTTTTTTTATGAGCTGAAAGTTTAAAATAAAGTGAATGAAACAAAAATGATAATATTCTCAACTTAATTTTTTAAGTTTTTTTTTCCCTTCCCTAATAGAGTAGCAAAACTGGACGGACTATGCCTAATATTCTTGATGACATCATTGCTTCAGTTGTCGAAAACAAAATTCCACCAAACAAAACTTCCAAGATAAATTCAAAGTCAGAACTTAATGAAGAGCCAAAAGAAAACAGGTCATCTGCAGTGAGTGAAAGCAGTAAGCTTTTCAGCGATATTCCACATTCTTGGGTCTGTGAGCAGCACGTGTTATGGCTCAAGGATTACAAGAATAGTAATAATTGGAAGCTTTTCAAAGAGTGTTGGAAACGGGGACAGGTGGGTATTTTAAGCTGTTTAATGCGCTGTTCGTAAGGTATATATGCCGTACTCGTTATCAAGATAAGGAATTTTAACTTTACATTGTAGGGAATTGTTTTCATTGAACCAACATAATCAAGTTGACAATTTAAAAGAATTGGTAGAAAGCAGATTGGAAGTCAACTACAGGAGATAACACCAGAGGCAGGAAGTCTGAGATGTTCCTTTAGTTTAATATTAACTAACTTTGAAAACAATCTCCTTCTTCCAAGCTGCTCATTATTGTAGGACACAGTAACATGGGGCTTGATGAAAGTTTTGTTTTGTTTTTTGTTGGTGGTGATGGTTTTGCAGTGCTGGGGGTTAATATTAAACTCGGGGTCTTGTGCATACAAGGTAAGCACTCTACCACTGAGTTAACTTTTCCAGCTTCTTTACAAAATCTTTGTGGTTAAAAGTTGTAGCCGAGGAACTGGGAATATGGCTCAGTAGTTAAGAAGGCTTATTGCACAAGTATAAGGACCTGAATTCAATCCCCAGCACCCACATATTCTTATAAACATGGCCATGCACAGCTGTAATCCCATTCCTGAGTGGGGTGGAGACAGGAGGGTCACTGGTAACATGAAAACTCAGTCTCAATGAGAGACTCTCAAGGAAAAAAACTAGAAATGTAACACAGGAGGCCACCTAACATTCTTCTCTGGCCTCCCTCCACCCATGTGTTTACATGTCATGCCCATGTGGACATGCACTTAAAATAACATCTGGAGAGCTTTTATGATTTCATTGTTTTATTCTAATTTATTTAGGGGAGAGAGGGAGTAGGCATGTCCCCTACCTCTTGCTGCTGCAAACAAATTACAGACCCACACACCATTTTGTGCATCTGGCTTTACCTGGGTGCTGGTGAATTAAACCTGGGAAAACCAGGAGGCTTTTTGCAAGCCAGGGCCCTTATCAACTGAGCCATCTCACCCAACACTGGGTATTAATTATCACACAAAGTTCAATGATTACTTCAGAGATTAAGTAATGAATCCTTGTGCTTCCTATAGTCCAGAACTATACATCATTTAGAATTAAAAAGTTGTTTTTAAAAACAATATAGATTGTTTTTACACAGTTTTGTGGGAGATTTTAGAAGAGGTAAATCTTCTATTGCTTTCTCAACTCAAATTCTCAAAATAATTTGAATTCATGAGATCTTAAAAGAGAGGTTTGGCTTTGAAGGAATGTTATTAGGCTTAATTTTTAAAATTTTTTTTAATGTATTTGAGAGAGAGAAAGAGGGAGGGAGAATGGGCATGCCAGTGTCTCCAGCTGCTGGAAACAAACTCTAGACACAAGCACCACCTCATGCATCTGGCTTACGTGGGTCCTGGGGAATTGAGTCTGGGTCCTTTGGCTTTGTAGGCAAGTACCTTAAATGCTAAGCCATCTCTCCAGTCCAGGCTTAAATTTTGATGTTACAACTGTGTTTAATGTTTTCACATAAAAGATCCTTGTAGAAATAAAATGTGTTTTAAATGATGTAAACAAATTCTATTTTTATCATACACACACACATAGGATGCACACCCAACAGACTGGCCTTTTTTTTATGCAGTGGGGGCGGGGGTTGGTATGCCAGGGCCTGCATCCACTGTAATCCAACTCCAGACGTGTGCACCACCTTGTGCACATTTGCAGCCTTGTGTCACCTTGTGCTTCTGGCTTATGTCGGATCTGGAGAGTCAAACATGGGTCCTTAGGCTTCACAGGCAAGCACCTTAATCACAAAGCCATCTCTCCCACCTTATCTTAAAATATTATTGTAGCTGGGCGTAGTGGCGCACGCCTTTAATCCCAGCACTCGGGAGGCAGAGGTAGGAGGATCACCATGAGTTTGAGGTCACCCTGAGACTACATAGTGAATTCCAGGTCAGCTTGGGCTAGAGTGAGACCCTACCTCCGAAAATCGGAAAACAAGATTGTATATATGAACACAGAAGTATTCACATGTTGTCTGTAAAATGTTTACCTATAAAGTACGTACCAAGAATTCATATTGCTGTTGCCCATAAATGTAATCTTTAGCCTTTCAGACCTCCTTTTTTTTGGGGTGACCTAACATCTTTTCACTAGGTCTCACCTTCTAAAAATTCTGTCATATCCTAATAGACCTCTTTTTTGAAAATTATGATTTAACCAAATTTCTTTTAGAAAATGCCACATAATAGGTGTGGTAGCACATGTCTGTAATGCCAGCACTCAGGAAACTGAGGCCAGAGCACTTGGATCTTAGGCCACTTTAAGCTGTAATGAGTATAAGACTAGCCTGTGCTTTTGTCATAGACCCAAGTTCGGAGCTGTTTGTATGTGGCACACATTTGCCAGTATGACTGGAATGTGGCATATCTTCCACTTGTATGTGCACTTAAATAACTGAAGTGTGTATATTGTCTTTTTTAACTGTATTTATTTATGTTTATTCATAAGCCTGCAGTAGTTTCTGGCATGCATAAGAAAATGAACATTAGCTTATGGAAGGCTGAATCTATTAGTCTGGATTTTGGAGACCACCAAGCTGATCTGCTGAACTGCAAAGACAGCATTGTTTCAAGTGCTAATGTTAAAGAATTCTGGGACGGCTTTGAAGAAGTTTCAAGTATGTGGTCTATTGTCTTCTTCCCAAGATGATGAATTGTTTTTAGATGATGAATTTCTAATGTAACTATAAACAGTTTCTTAGTCTTCGAGCATCTTATTAATTAATTAATTAATTTATTTATTTATTTGAGAGAGAGGTAGATAAGAGATAGAAATAATAGGCATGCCAGGACCCCCAGCTGCTGCAGACGAACTCCAAATGCATGTGCCACCTTGTGCATCTGGCTTTCATGGGTCCCGGGGAATCAAACCATGGTCCTTTCAGTTTGCAGGCGAGCACCTTAACCGCTAAGCCCTTTCTCTAGCCCTGAACATCTTTTTTAAAAAACTAAATAGAACATTTATTTTTCACTAAAACCTTATCTGGAGTTCATAGTTAAATTGTGTCATCAACCCCCAACCCACCTTGTAGGGTCAGCTCAGTGAATATTTTAAGTAGATTTGAATGGTTTGAAGAACTGGAACCAACATTAACTGACAAAGAATAATTTCCACTAAATTATAGCACTGTTTAAGTTAAAACAAAAAAAAGAAAAAGGGGCAATAGAGGTTTCAGTTTAAAAAGATTCTCACATTTCATCTAATACATTCAATCTTGGTTAGAGTGTAATAAAATGGAAACAGGATTACTGTAATACAAAACCTCCACTACAGCATGCCATATACGCCTGTGTTTCAAGGCCACCCGCTTCTCATTAATGCTTCCAACTCATTTCTCAGCCTCCTTGGCCTGCCGACGTAGGAGCACGTAGATTCTCTTTCATCCAGTCTTTCATCCAGTGTCTGGGTATCAGCTCAGTAAACAAGGCAGCTAAGATCGGCCAGACCATCAATAAAATCAAACAACTGACTGATGTCATGTGTGGTAGAGGGGCTACTGGGGTTCATTCTTTTCAGATGTTCCTCATACATTTTATAAACGCCTTCCATGCACTCATTTGCAGATTCATAGTCAGTGTAAGTTCTGCCTTCTGGCCTCTTGGTAGGCTGCACCAGCAACACAATGTGAGACATGATGTCAACTGCTTTGCTGCGGCCACCGCCGTCCTGAACATTTTTATTATATTGTTCTTCAATGGGAAGTAAAAAAAAAAGTGCTAGGTGTGATGGTATATACCTGTAATACTAGCTCTTGGGAGGTGGAACCAGAAGGACCGTGAGTTTCAGGTCATCCTCAGTTAATTAGTGAGTTCAACACCAGCCTGAGGTACATGAGATCCTGTCTCAAAGCAACAACCAAAAAAAAAGTACAAAACAAATGGAGGAGACTCAGCAGGTAAGAGCACTTTCTACTTGAAGTCTAAGGGCCTCTCAGGTGAAGATGAACGAGTTCAACTCCCCAGAACCCACCTAAAAAGTACAAAACAAATGGAGGAGACTCAGCGGGTAAGAGCACTTTCTACTTGAAGTCTAAGGGCCTCTCAGGTGAAGATGAACTAGTTCAACTCCCCAGAACCCACCTAAAAAGCTGCGTGAGGCTGGGCTTCTTGATGCGCAGCAGCTCCACTCCCATCTCAGAGGATGATTAGCAGTGACAGGAGGACACCTGGCCTTCTCCTCTGGCCTTGGGCCTACACACACACCCCACACCATTTTTAAAAAGTAAAGAGACTGGAGAGATGGCTTAGCAGTTAAGGCGCTTGCCTGTGAAACCTAAGGACCCATGTTCCACTCTCCAGGTCCCACATAAGCCAGACGCATGAGGTGATGCAAGTGCACAATGTTGCACATGCACACGAGGGGGCATATGTGTCTGTAGTTCAACTGCAGTGGCTGGAGACCCTGGCTTGACAGTCTGATCCCTCCATATTAAAATATATATATATTGGGAAAGTTTGGCAACCCTTTAAAATCATAGAATTTATGTAATCTAACACTTGAAATTTAAGAATGTTAACAATTGTAAAGGCAGGTTTAAAAAAATTAGGTAGTTAATGCTATATTTCTCACTTATATACATACTGGACAAAGAAATTGAGAGTAGACATTATGTTTAGTAATTTAAAATTGTTGTAATGCCAGTGAAAAAAATGGAGTATTTTCTGTGTTCATCTTCTAGAAGCCTGGTACTAAGCCCAAGGCAGAAAAGTCTTGGTGCTGCATGAGTTGAATTCATAAACCATGTACAGCAATCTAATCATTGACATTTTTTCCTCTGCACTGTTAATAATAAGGCAGAAATTACCTTGTTAGTAATTGAGTGCATTCTCTATAGAACGGCAGAAAACCAAGGGTGGAGAAGCCGTGGTGTTAAAGCTGAAGGACTGCCCTTCGGGAGAGGACTTCAAGACCATGATGCCAGCAAGGTACACCCTTCGTAACTGTTCCTTACTGAAGTGGAGCCTGAATTATTCCCAGAAACAGGATAAATAACGAGAAATATAATCATTAGGCCTTTGTTCTTTCTTCAGAATATCTAAAAAGCAAAACTGAGTCTGTATGGAGCTCCCTGTTTCAGAACAGAGTGCTCTGTTTAAAATCATAGGGTCCAGGGCTGGAGAGCTGGCTTAGTGGTTAAGGCGTTTGCCTGCAAAGCCAAAGGATCCTGGTTCAATTCCCCAGTACCCACGTAAGCCAGATGCACAAGGGGGCGCATGCATCTGGAGTTTGTTTGCAATGGTTGGAGGCCCTGGCGCGCCCACTCTCTTGCTCTCTGTCTGCCTTTCTCTCAAATAAATAAATAAAATATATTTAAAAAAACAAAACCATAGGGTCCTTCTTAGGGCTTTCCTTCTGCTGCAGCATCATTGGCCATGTGTACAGTATATTCATTTAAGCTTTGAAGGAAGTCAGGGAACCTGGCTTAAGGAATGGATGCCAGTGTTTATTACAACTTGAAAATTTTCCTGAAGACACTTCACAATGTGAATCTTTTGTTAAAAGAACACAAGCTGGATGTGCTGGTACACACCTTTAATCCCAGCACTGGAGAAGCAGAGGTAGGAGGATCATTGTGAGTCAAGGTCACCCTGGGTTAGAGTAAGACCTTGCCTCAAAAAAAAAAAAAAAAAAAAAAAAAATATATATATATATATATATGAAGGTAGGAAGGAAAGTAAGGAGGGAGGGAGGAATGTAGGATAGAATGAGGGGAGATAGATGGGTTGGAGAGATGGCTTAGTGGTTAAGGCGTTTGCCTGCAAAGCCAAAGGACCGAATTTGAATTTCCCAGGACCCACGTAAGCCAGAAGCACAAGGTGGCACGTGTCGAGTTCGTTTACAGTGGCTGGAGGCTGTGGCATGCCCATAGTCTCCCTCCCTCCCTCCAATAAAATAAACATAAAATATGTTTTAAAAAGAAACCGGTACTATCATTTTCAGATATGAAGATCTATTAAGAAGTCTGCCCTTGCCCGAGTATTGTAACCCTGAAGGCAAATTCAATTTAGCTTCGCACTTGCCAGGATTCTTTGTGCGTCCTGACCTAGGACCCAGGTTGTGTAGTGCCTATGGTAAGTATAGATTCACATTGCTCCGAAGCTTAAGCCATGCCAGACTTTAACAAACTTCTGCCCTAAGAGAAAGTTACAGGTTGTTTTTAGCTGATTCTGTTGTTGTACTGTACTACTGAAACCCTGTTTTCTATCAGGCCATGAGTTGACAGCTAGTACGTGTAAGTAAAACTTGCAACTCAGCAAAATACCTACACCTTTTATTGGCTTATCTTTTGTATAGTCATTTTGACCAATTGTGGCTTTTAGGGAAGGTTTTTATAAAAAGGAGCCCTAACTTGGGGTTATCTGGCACAGATTAGATATTAAAGTGTTCATCAGGTAATAAATAGCTTTTTTTAAATCTGCAGGTGTAGCAGCTGCTAAAGATCATGATGTGGGAACAACGAACCTCCACATTGAAGTGTCTGACGTCGTAAATATTCTCGTGTATGTTGGCATAGCAAAAGGAAGTGGCATCCTTTCAAAAGCGGGTAAAGAAACTTGAGCTTTGATAGTGGTCTTACACTTGAATAACTCTAAACTAGTATCGTGCATAGGGTCAGTTTCTGGGCTAGCAGCATAGATAAAACAAATAGTAATAGATGTCGAATATTTTAATCTTTATTACCTCATTCCATTTTTCTATTTCTTTCTTTTTTTAATATTTACTTATTAGAGAGAGAATGGGTGTGCCAGGGCCTCTAGTCACTGCAAATGAACTACAGATACCTGCGCCACCTTGTGCCTCTGGCTCACTTGGGTAGTGGGGAATCGCACCGAACCCAAGTCCTTATACTTCACAGGCAAGCACCTTAACCGTGAAGCCATCTCTCCAGCCCTTTCTTTTTTTGAGGTAGGGTTTTGCTCTAGTCCAGGCTGACCTGGAATTGACACTTTAGTCTCAGGCTGGCCTCGAACTCAAAGCGATCTTTGTACCTCAGCTTCCCAAGTGCTGGAACTAAAGGCATGTGCCACTACATCTGGCCTTTTCTTACAGTAAAGAAACTTTAAAAAAAAAAAAAGTTTGGTTTTTTTTTTGTTTGTTTGTTTGTTTTTTGGTTTTTCGGGGTAGGGTCTGTCTCTGTCCCAGGCTAACCTGGAATTAACTATGTCGTCTCAGGGTTGCCTTGAACTCATGGCAATCCTCCTACCTCTGCCTCATGAGTGCTGGGATTAAATGCATGCACCACCACACCTGCCTTATTTTATTTCATGTTTTTTTTATTAAATAGGGTCT
The DNA here is from genome assembly GCA_036365145.1 of Orientallactaga sibirica. Classification (NCBI taxonomy): domain Eukaryota; kingdom Metazoa; phylum Chordata; class Mammalia; order Rodentia; family Dipodidae; genus Orientallactaga; species Orientallactaga sibirica. The sequence continues at coordinate 20,433,895 of JAEOAD010000032.1, read as the reverse complement.
TACTCTAGCCTAGGCTGGCCCTGAACTCACAGTGGCCTACCTCTGCCTCCTGAGTGCCGGGATTAAAAGCATGCACCAACACACTTGGCTAAAATAAAGATTTTTATTTGACCCTTCACTAAGTTGTGTTTATGAAGATGTGTTGTTGAATTACTTGTAAAACATGTACTGAAAAGTGAAAACAAGGTTCGGGGCATGATTAAGGAACATTGTGCCTCCCCTTTTCTTTCCCTTCCTCAGTATCACTGTACCAAGTTCTGAGGTTGTTTTCATCCTCTCTCATTTTTTTTTTTTTTGTTTTTCAAGGTAGTATCTCACTGTAGCTCAGGCTGACCTGAAATCCACTCTGTAGTCTCAGGATGGCCTCAAACTCATGGTGATCCTCCTACCTCTGCCTCCCGATTGATGGGATTAAAGGTGTGTGCCACCATGCCCAGCCATCCTCTCTCATTTTTTAATATATTATTTTTATTTGTGTGTGTGTGTGCTCGTGTACAGGTCTGCCAGAACCTTTTACCTCTGCACCACCTTCTGCATTTGGCTTTATGTGGGTCCTAGGGAATCGAACCCCCAGAGCAACATCTATCTCCCATCCCTGGTTTCATTTGCTTTTTGGATCTCGAATGCTTTCCTCTGTTACTTTGTTTCTTCCTTCAAGCCACAGTCTTGAACTTTTTCTGTCCACTCCTTTGTGGAATAGCGGCAGGCACTAGGGCTGGTATGTGACTTGGTGGTAGAGCTTGTTCATCTAGACAAGGCCCAGCAAAACAGTGAAACAGAATCGAATAGGAGCACACTTAACTGTGCCTTCTCTGGTCACTGTGACCACCACCGAAGTGCTGTCATCCGGCGACTCTTGGCCTCGTAAACATTTTCTGCAGGATAGGGAACATAAAATCTTGCTGCAGAAGCGTGAGCCACCCGTGTTTGCATCCCCACACCTGTGCTACACGAAGTAATCCTGACTGTGTCCACACCACTCACGCCCTCCTCTCACTCTGTGTGTCCACACCACTCACGCCCTCCTCTCACTGTGTCCACACCACTCTCACTGTGTCCACACCACTCCCACCTCTCACACTGTGTCACACCACTCACACCCTCCTCTCACTGTGTCCACACCACTCACGCCCTCCTCTCACTGTGTGTTCACACCACTCACGCCCTCCTCTCACTGTGTCCACACCACTCACGCCCTCCTCTCACTCTGTCCACACCACTCACGCCCTCCTCTCACTGTGTCCACACCACTCACACCCTCCTCTCACTCTGTGTGTCCACACCACTCACACCCTCCTCTCACTCTGTGTGTCCACACCACTCACGCCCTCCTCTCACTGTGTGTGTCCACACCACTCACTCCTCTCACTCTGTGTGTTCACACCACTCACCCTCCTCCTCTCACTGCCACCACTCCTCTCACTGTGTGTGTCACACCACTCACGCCCTCCTCTCACTGTGTGTGTCCACACCACTCACACCCTCCTCTCACTGTGTTCACACCACTCACACCCTCCTCTCACTGTGTTCACACCACTCACACCCTCCTCTCACTGTGTGTGTCCACACCACTCACGCCCTCCTCTCACTGTGTGTGTCCACACCACTCACACCCTCCTCTCACTGTGCCACACCACTCACACCCTCCTCTCACTCTGTGTGTCCACACCACTCACACCCTCCTCTCACTGTGTGTGTCCACACCACTCACACCCTCCTCTCACTCTGTGTGTCCACACCACTCACACCCTCCTCTCACTGTGTGTCCACACCACTCACGCCCTCCTCTCACTGCCACACCACTCACGCCCCTCCTCACACTGTGTGTCTCCACACCACTCACGCCCTCCTCTCACTGTGTGTGTCCACACCACTCACACCCTCCTCTCACTGTGTGTGTCCACACCACTCACGCCCTCCTCTCACTCTGTGTGTCCACACCACTCACGCCCTCCTCTCACTGTGTCCACACCACTCACGCCCTCCTCTCACTGTGTGTGTCCACACCACTCACGCCCCTCCACTGTGTGTGTCCACACCACTCACGCCCTCCACTCTGTGTGTCCACACCACTCACGCCCTCCTCTCACTGTGTGTGTCCACACCACTCACGCCCTCCTCTCACTGTGTGTGTCCACACCACTCACGCCCTCCTCTCACTGTGTGTGTCCACACCACTCACACCCTCCTCTCACTGTGTGTGTCCACACCACTCACACCCTCCTCTCACTGTGTGTGTCCACACCACTCACGCCCTCCTCTCACTCTGTGTGTCCACACCACTCACGCCCTCCTCTCACTGTGTGTGTCCACACCACTCACGCCCTCCTCTCACTGTGTTCACACCACTCACACCCTCCTTCCTAGTTTCTCAGTCTTGCTTCTGCTTGAAATAACTTGTTGTGCTACAACATTCACCACCCTTAAAACACGAGGAATTGCTGGCACTGCTTCCGCCTTCTGGGTCTGCTCTGTCACACCACTCCCCTGTTGTCACACCATCACCTTTTCTAACTGTTCCTGTTCCTCTTCACGTGTGTTTCTATGAGAGGCAAGGCGTGCATGACTGTTACTGCAGCAGTTTTGTCAATGTCACTAGTAGGGGTTAAGATCACAGGGTTTGTTAAAATACTCTTCTTTTGTGCACATGTGCCAATAATGCACATGTTAATTTTCTAACTTGGTTCAAATCTGTAGAAATTCTTTACTCAGTTTCTGTAATGTCTACTGTTGACTATAGTGAACCACTTTCCAACTTTCCCCTGCTCCATGGATTTGAGTTCCATTGTCACACGTGCTTTATAGTCCTAGAAAGGTGTGACTTTGGGTTTAGATTACTTCCAGCTTTCTTGCCTGGGCAGCTGCACTTCCCTCTTGTTGGCAGGTGTTCACATTGTCTGCAACAGTGCTTCTGTGCACAAGTTAACCCTTCCTTCCCTACTCTATTGTTCATTCCAGCCCTGCAGTTCTGGACAACACCTGCCGCCACAGCTGCTGCTGCTTTTGTCCTCCCTCCTCCTTTTCTTCCTTCTCTCTCCTCCCTCCTTCTTCCCTTTCCTCCCTCTTTGTTCCTCCTCCCTTTTCCTCCCTCCTACTTCCTCCTCCCTCTTCCTCCCTCCTACTTCCTCCTCCCTCTTCCTCCTTCTCTTCCCTTTTCCTGCTGTCACCCCCCCTCCCCCGAGGTAGGGTGTCACTCCAGCCCAGGCTGACCTGGAATTCACTCTATAGTCTCAGGATGGTCTTGAACTCATGGTGATCCTCCTGCCTCTGCCTCCCGAGTGCTGGGATTAAAGGCGTGTGCTTCCACATCTGGCTTTTCTCCTCCTCCTGAGGGGGGGGGGGTTCAGGTTCTCACTCTAGCCCAGGCTGACATGGAACTTACTCTGGAGCCCAGGTTGGCCTTCAACTCTCAACAGTCCTCCTATCTCAGCGTCTGGAGTGCTGGGATTAAAGGTGTGTGCCGCCTCACCTGGCGTGGGAACTTCTTACACATCTTTGTTCCTGCACATCCCCCTCCATTTCTAGCAGAATAATTGTTTTTTTTTTTTTTTTTTTTTTTTGAAAACTTTATTTCTAAGGTTTGTATTTAGCTGAGAGAAAGAGTGAGAGCAAGTGAGCATGGGTGTTCAAGGGCTCTTGCAAACAAACCCCTTAGTCATGTGCTACATTGTGTATTTCTGGCTTTATGTGGGTATTGGGGAATTAAACCTGGGCCAGCAGCAGGCTTTGCAAGTAAGTGCCTTTAGCCCCTGTGCCATCTCCACAGCCCCCAAGAAAATTTTAAACATTTAGAATAGCTCTCTAGTTGTTTTTAAACTTACCATTCTTTTTATGCATAGTGACCAAACGAGCAGAGACTTAAGGTTACATTCATACTTAAAGAGGGCATGTTGGGCAAAGGCTGTTGCTTTGTATGTCAACTTTCAGAAGTTCTGGCTTCCTGGCTGTCTTTACTGACCCACTTGAAAGTGCACTCCTCTGTTTTAGGAGTACTGAAGAAATTTGAAGAAGAAGATTTGGATGATATTTTAAGGAAAAGATTAAAGGACTCAAGTGAAGTTCCTGGTGCTCTGTGGCATATTTATGCTGGAAAAGATGTGGACAAAATAAGGGAATTTCTTCATAAGGTAGAACTTGGACTGTATATTGTGTTATTCCTTCACCTTGAGCTAGGACTTAGTTCTGTATTAATTGAGTCCTTTATTAATTGGTATTCTGCAATAAAGATCACTAAGTAATTTTTAGTTCCAAGGATGTGGGGTACTAATTGAAAATCAAAAGCTCCTTATCATAAATTAGTATCTATGGTACTCTAAAAGACATTGACCTGAGTACCTGTAAATTGGATTAAACCCTGTGCTAAGTGATTTTCTGAATGTTGTGGTTTGCACAAAACTTTTTTTTTTTTTTTTTTTTTTTTTGGTTTTTCGAGGTAGAGTCTCAATCTGGTCCAGGCTGGCCTGGAATTAACTATGTAGTCTCAGGGTGGCCTCGAACTCATGGCAATCCTCTTACCTATGACTCCCGAGTGCACCACTATGCCCGGCTGCACAAAACTTTTTATAAGGACTCACTGTTGTTGCTTATTTTGCCATGCTTATTTTTTTGACAGGAGTTAAATGATGTTTTTGTGAATAACTTCTGAACTGCTTTCTGATCCCAGAATAGCTATCAGCATTTTAATCAGATTTTTTTAAAAGATTTTATTTTTATCTATTATTTATTAGAGACAGAGAGAGGGAAAGAGAGAGAGTGAGAATGCATACACCAGGGCCTCTAGCCACTGCAAATGAACTCCAGATTCATGTGCCCCCTTGTGCATCTGGCTTACATGAGACCTGGAGAATTGAACTGGGGTCCTTAGGCTTTGCAGGCATGTGCCTTAACTGCTAAGCCATCTCTCCAGCCCCTTAATCAGATTTTTTAAAACTTATGCAGTTTATTGTCCTTTAAGATGAGAAGAGACTTATTGTAAATAAAATAGAAATTTAGCTGTAAGAATGTTTCATTTGCCAATTGGTAATTTTTTTAACCCATATTTCAGATTTCAAAAGAGCAAGGCCTTGACGTTCTGCCAGAACATGATCCAATCCGAGACCAAAGCTGGTATGTGAATAAAAAGCTCCGTCAGCGCCTGCTGGAAGAGTATGGCGTGAGAACCTGCACTCTGGTTCAGTTCCTCGGTGATGCCATCATTCTGCCAGCAGGGGCACTTCACCAGGTAGGGAGAAACCCAATGCCAACACTTGTTTCTCAAAGTACTGTTTCTGAACGAGAACTTACATGCTCCGGGTATGGTTAGGAAGAAAAGACAGAAGTTAGAGAATGGTACCCATCTGCTTTCATGAGTGATTGAAGAAATCTGATGTAATTAAATATTTTGAGAGCTTAGCTTGTTTTAATGTCAGTCAGGTTTCTGTGCATATATTGTTTTCTGATTTTGTAAATTGAAATCAATTTTAAAGACCTTTTGGGGGAATAGAAAGTAACTGTACTAATTCTCACTAGTGAGTATTATATGGGTCCAGCCTTTAACATTGTGATACAAAGTCATCTGCAAACCTGTTGGACCATATGCACACCTGTCTTGGGACAAATGCAGCCTGTGGGCCTCAAGTGGACTTTGCTGTTTAAATTTACATCCTGCCTCTCTTTTGCATGGTAGCCTTTTTAGAGTAAAATTGTATATAATTTATATAGCTTTCTATCCACAAATCTTAAAATCAAAAATAAATACCTACATGGTGGTACACACATATAATCACAATTCTAGGGAGGCTGGAGGAGGAGGATCACAAGTTTGAGGCCAGCCTCAAAAGAGAAGCAATCTTTGTTTTTCTAGGTGTGCGTGTGGACCTGGGAGAATGGCACAGTAGAGTAGATGGTTGTGGGTGGAGTGAGTGGGGTTCAGGCGCACACATATTCTTTTAAGTAGAAGGACCATGTGTGTTCTGAGGCAGCACTTTTAGGAAGTACACAGAAGGAAAACCTGGGAGACTCCTCCCCAAAGAGCGAGCTTGCCACCGTGTTATCTCTGTCTTCCCTTCAACACTCAGTAACGGAGCATATGAGGTGCAAGAGTGCTGATGTGTCCACTTTATTCATGTGCGTGCCTCGTCAGAACACAGCAAATTAGCATTCAGTTGTAAGAACCTCCAAAGAGCAGCCTGGAGCAGTAGTGTGCATGAGAAGATGGGTCCTTAGATAGCACATGCTGAGCTGATTAACTGTCAGGTAGTTTTGGTTTAGCTGTTGATGAGTTGACTGGGCTGGGACTAGTTACCACACTAAGCTTGTGATCCTCCAACAGGGTTATTGTGCCGTCAGAACTGGCACTGTCACTCTGGGTGTGTGTATTATATAATTTTTTATTTCTTGAAATGGGGTCATGCTATGCTTACCTAAACCAGGATTTCTTTGAACTTGCAGCAGTCTTCTTGCCTCTGCTTCCCAAGTGCTGGAATTGTAGACATGTGCCATGCCACACCTGGCCCCAATGTCAACTTTCTCAAAATTAAAATGGGCATTGCGGTCATTATTTAAGTTGTGGTTCAATTTGCATGTAATACAAATTGGTGTACATTGCTACAACTTTTGACAAATGTACAGTTAAGTAACAGCACAATAAAACCATAAGATCAGAGCCGGGCGTGGTGGTGCACGCCTTTAATACCAGCACTTGGGAGGCAGAGGTAGGAGGATCGCCATGAGTTCGAGGCCACCCTGAGACTACATAGTGAATTCCAGGTCAGCCTGAGACAGAGTGTCATCCTACCTCGAAAAACCAAAAAAAAATGAAACAAAACCATAAGCTCACTCACAAAGAGCAATTTGAGAGGAGTCGCTGTCTCCTCAAAGGTGTACAACTACAGACCTGACTTTTGTACTTCTACATCTACCTTCTTACTATTTGATTTTTAGTTTTTTGAGGTAGGGTCTTGCTCTGGCCCAAGGCCCATCTGGAATTCACTGTGTAGTCTCACGATGGTCTCGAATTCACAGCAATCCTCCTGCCTCTGCCTCCAGAGTGCTGACCGTGCCTGGTTCTACCTTTAGTGTTTTGAGTTGGCTGAGGGCTAGGGGAGGTTGATGACGATGGTTGTTGGGGTTTTTTGTTGTTGGTGGTGGGTTTTTTTGTTTTGGTTTTTTTGAGGTAGGGTCTCACTCTAGCTCAGGTTCTCCTACCTCTTCCTCCCGAGTGCTGGGATTAAAGGCATGTGCTACCACGCCCCGCTATCATGTAGCCTCAAACTAGCTATGTAACCAAGGATGGCTTTGAGCGTGTAAACGTGTGTGTGTGTTGTGCATGTAAGTGTGCAAGTAAGTGCACGTGCATGTGGAGGCCAGAGGTTGGTGTTTTATCTTCCCACTTTACTGATGTGTGCTCTTTCACATGAAATCAGAGCTTGAAATTTCAGAGTGCTCCAGGCATCCCCCGCCCCCACCGCTGGGTGCTGGCATTACAGGTGGGCCAGCATACATGCCACGTGGTGTTTTGTGTGAGTGCTGGAGATCATGCTGTGGGGCAAGTCCTCAGCCAGCCTTCTCCTCAGTGCTGGATTCATTCTGCCTTCTTGACAGTGTCATCTAATTGGAACCATTGGCTGGCTATGGTAACTTACATTGTAAACCAAGCTGTCTGGAGGTTTGTCACAAGTTTGAAGCCAATCTGGGCTATGTAATAAGTTTCAGGCCAACAGTCAGACTCTGTCTCAAAACTTGAAAACAATAGTGGTGATAGTCGTTGGAGTCACACAGCACGTCGGCCTTTCTTAGGTAACAGAGCCTTGAGAGTCATCCACAGTGTGCACTGTTGGCTCCTTATTATTGTTAAGTTAGTGTGTCATTGTATGAATATTGATTTATTTTTCAGTCTCTATGCATTCACCAACAAGTCCATTTTCGTTGTTTTTAACTTGAGCAAAAATAAAACTTTTTAAAAAAAACAAAACAGCTAGTGTGAAGAGCAGTTTTTTGTGATGTAGTACTAGCTGGCCTGGAACTCACTTTGTAGACCAGGCTGGCCTCGCCGTTGGCACAGTCCCACTTCTGCCTCTCTAGTGGGACTGCGTGAGTAGGCAGCTCATGTTGGTTTAATTGGTAATTTCTTAGTGACTGGCAGCTATCTCCCTTACTTGCTCTCTCTCCATTTGGGTTAAGTATGTGTTCCCAGCTGTGTATAGTTTCCAACTCCTTTAACCCCACCACAGAGGCACAAGCATGAGTTCAAGGCCAGCCTGGGCTTCCTAGTGATTCTAGGTCAACCTATTCTAGAGTGACACTGCCTTAAACAAAAGGATCTGTTCACATATTTTGCCCAACTTTATTTTTGTAGCCCAGGCTGATCTTGAGTCAACTATGTAGCTAAGGATGACCTTGAACTCTTGATCCTTTTCTGTCCCCTCTCCAGTGCTGGCTGAGATTACAAATGTTCACCACCCCACCACATCTGTCTGGTGCTGAGGATCCAGTCCAGGGCCTGTGTGTGCTGTGCAAGCCTCTGCCAGCAGAAATGCCTCCCCACTTCCTAGTTTGCTGTTTTACAAATTATTTTTTAATGTTTTATTTATTTATTTGAGAGGGGGGGGAGAGAATGGGCATGCTGGGGCCTGTAGCCACTACAAACGAACTCCAGATGCATGCACCACTTTGTGAATCTGGCTTACGTAGGTACTGGGGAGTCAAACCTGGGTCATTCGGCTTCATGGGCAAGTGCCTTAAACACTAAGCCATCTCTCCAGCCCAGTAAATTATTTTTTTAATGTTCTTTATTCCAAATGTAAGGTCTATGTCTGATGTGTTTTGTAGGTGTATCCCCCAGGCTTTGTCCGGTGGTTTTGTAGGTGTATCTCCCAGTCTGTCTCTGGCTTGTCTTTCTGTTCTCTTAGTTGTGTCTCCCAAAGAGCCATCCTGAAGGGCTGCAAGCTCGAGGTACAGCAGTGGCCTAGCATGTGTGCAGCCCTGGTCCAAGCACCGGCTGCAGGTCCCATGTATCGTGGGCTGGCCTCGAACTCACTATGGAGCTAAGAATGGCCTTTTAGCTCCTGATTATTTCCCCTCTATCTCCTGAGTGCTGTGATTACAGCATACACCACCACACCCACCTGATAACGGAGCTGAGAGTTGAACCCAAGGCTTTGTTAATACTGGACAGCTCTACCCGGTGAAGGCTTTCATTTTAATGTCTAGGTGATCAGTTTTTGATTCTGAAGATTATACATTTTTTGTATCTATAAAATTTCTGCCTAGCCCAAATTAACCACGATTCTCACATAGTAACTTCTAGAAGTTGTATATTTTTTAATATTTTCTTTATTTGTGTGTGAGTGAAGGACAGAGACAATGAAAGAAAAAATGAATGAGTGCACATAGGGCCTCCTGCCACTGCAAAAGAACTCCAACACTTGTGTCTCATGCATCTGGCTTTACATAGATCCTGGGGAATCGAACTCCAGCCAGTAGGCTTTGCATCAAGCACTTTTAGCTGATGAGCCATCTCCCTGACCCTCGAAGCTATCTAACTTTGGTGTTTGGGGTGTGGATATGTGGCCTGGTTTTCACGTGCTCTTATAGACTGCACATGGATTGGAGCTTATTGGGTAGCTTGGTAACATGAGGTCGTTACTAGGACTGTTTGTTGAAAGGACTACCTTTAAGTGGGGTTTTCTTTTAAAACCTGTTGTTAGGCAAAAAAGTTAAAGCAATATAAGAAGTTTAATCCTGAAAAGAGTTTATCCCACCTTTTGTTCCCAGCTTGCTTTCTCCAGAGGTGGTTACTGCTGATTACCCTGGAGCTTTCGCCCTTCCCAGAGCTGGCTGGAACTTCCAGGCTTGTCCTCCTGCATCTTCTACTTTGGAGGACTTAATGAAGAAGAAAAGATGCATTTTATGCAAATTGTAGGCACTTAGTGATCCTTTCAAGTTCACAAGAGTCTTAGAAGGCCTGAATCTTGGCCAACACTGAGGCAGCCTGACTCCTCTCTGTGCTCCCCTGCCCGCCTGACTCCTCTGTCTGCTCCACTGACTCCTCCGTGCTCCACTCCCCTGGTTCACCCTGTGGGCTTTGCTGTCTTCTGAGCTCCTAGCAAGCTCCTGCTCTGGGGCCTTTGTATTTTGCTATTTACTGGGTTTGTATCTGTATGACTTGCTTCTTGTTTTTCTTTCTTTATTTTTAAAATATGTGTTGGTTTATTTGCAAACAGAGAGAGAAAGAAAAGAGATAGACAGAACAGGTGTACCAGGGCCGCCAGCTGCTTGCAGATAAACTCCAGATGCATGCACCACTTTGTGCATCTGGCTTTATATGAGTGCTGAGGAATTAAGCCCTGGTTGTTGGGCTTTGCAGCCGAGCGCCTTACATGCCCAGCCGTTGCTCCAAGCCCCACTTCTGAACATTCTTGAGGCTTTGCTTTCCCTCATGATCCTCAGTGACATCTCACCCAACACTAGCTTAAAATTGCCAGCTGTCTTCTCCATCGCTGTCAGTCATCCTCTGTAGTGGTGTTCCCACTGGCTCAGTGTACGACTCTAGTTCCTCCATAGAAGACAAGCTCCATGAAGTCAGGGGTGCAGGGGTGGGGAGTTTTTGTTTTGAGCTTTTGTGGTAGTTCTGAGGCTCAAAGCCAGAAAGGAGTATGTTAGGCAAACAGTATTGTACTGAATCATACTCCCAGCCCAAAGGTACTCACTGCCCAGAAATGTAGTGGGTTTAACTGACAGTTTTCACTACACTCCTACATACACCAGTGGCCATGTTTTCTTTTGACATGTATTGAAAATTCATACATATAATGGAAAGTATAGATAAGTTATATATTGTATAGATTATAGAAAGTGATTTTTGTTTTGCTTTGTTTTTTGAGATACAGTCTTGCTCTAGCCTAAGCTGGCCTAGAATTCACTGTCTAGTCTCAGGCTGGTCTCGAACTCATGATGATCCTATTACCTCTGCCTTCCCAGAACTGGGATTAAAAGTGTGCTCCACTAGCTCTGGCAAAAGCAAATGTTATCTATGCTAAAAGACCTACATAGAGCATGAGATAGCATGTGTGAGTGACGCCAGCATGGTGAGGCCTGCAGTCAGTGATGGTTGAACGCTCCAAGAGAGAGCTGACGTCTGTGCTCCATAAGGCAGCACACGGACTGCCAGCTATGCAGACAGAAACTTGAATTTCCCTCTCCTGTGTGGTAAAATAATGGCAGCAATGTTCACAAGTGCTAACAACACTATTTTGAGACAATTTAGAGGAAGTAATAATTTTATTCACAGTGTTAACTTTAGCTTGATCAATCTATTTCTTAGAGGTTCTGAAACTTTGTTGGTGATTGTTCAACATTTAGCAGTTTCCTTCAGGGGTTGGGGGTGGATAGTATTGTGCTGTGTAGCCAGGATGGCCTCAAGCTCATGTTCTGCTTTAACCTCCCAACTGCTGGCGGGCTTGATGAGGCACATGTGGCTATACCCACACCTAGAGCTTCTGACTCTGGGTCTGTGGGGTGTCAGACATGAAATGAGTTATTTCTAACAAGCTTCTACATAGTGCTGATATCACTGTCCAAGGATGACGCTTTTTTACTTTCGGTTTTTCCGAAGCAGGGTCTCAACTCTAGCCCAGGCTATTCTCGAACTCATAACGATCCCTATCTTTGCCTCCCAAGTGCTGGGATTAAAGGTGTGTGCCAGCATACCTAGCTGAGTACACTTTAAAAAAGGCAAAAATAGGAGGAAGCCTGGGCGCCTGTTTAGCTAAAGAAACAACCACCACCCCGTATTTCCATGAGCAGCAGCTCTAGGGGAGACACAGTGCAGTGCCTGTGCTTTAGCATCAGCAGTGAGTGCTTCCAGACAGTGGGGCCCGTGGCTTTGTTACTGCCTGCCACGCAGGTGTTGTCTCAGCACCTGAAGGAAAGGGGATGGCCACAGCACTCTCTCCCGTCTTAATAAAATTTCAACTTCGGATTTTTTGTTGATAAACGTAATTGTGAAATGCTATACATCCTGAAGCAGAACATCTAGAGCTGGATCACCACTGTGGACTTGGCCTTGGTCGGTATTCTAAGTGCTTTTTAAAGTGAAGGCCCGGGCTGGAGGTACAGCTCAGTGGTAGAGCACTGGCACTTGCCTGGAATGCGTTGGGCCACGGGGTCAGTCCCTAGTATCACAAGGAAAAAAGAAAATTAACAGAAAAATATATTACTATATCTACCTTCAACTTTTCAGTGTACTAGACTATTTTACCATTTGTAGTAAGTTTGCAGTATTTTAAACTTGTAAATTCTCTATCTGAATGATCAAAAGGACTGTGGCAAAAATCTTTCCACACTAAATTTTCACAAATAGCAACAATCTTAGTGTCAGGATAACAAGCCTCCTATCAACAGGAAAGAATTACATTTTAACTACCTGCTTACAGATCCTTTAAGACCAGGATGATGCAGCCACTGGGTATAGGAGGGAGGTGACAAAGACAGACGACAGAAGGAAAGGGATAAGTGCAAGTTCATCGTGCTGCACTTCAAACTGAGCCCTGCCCTCTTCACAGTAACCCAAAAGCAGAGCACCAAAATGTGCCAGCTGGCATTATTGAGAAACATAACAGCATCTCATGAGCACTAATAGAAATAACTGCTCTGAAGTCCACAAACAACATTTTAAAGCAACTGGAAATTACCAAAGGCTGCCAGAAAACGCAGGAATGTATGTAGTACAGAATTCAGAGGAACCAAGAGAGCATGGCAAGAAAAAAGGGCTTCTAAGGACCTTCCTTCCCTAGGACACTGAGGCTACGGAGCACACGCAAGTGACGCCGCAAGGAAGGCACCATCCTGCTCAGAGTCTGGAAAGTGAACAGACATGTCCGACGGCGGCAGCAGCAGCAGCAGCAGCAGCAAACCATGGGGCAGGGGAAGGTGGTTACCCAAGGGCAGGGCTCCCAGCCACATGTCCCTAAGCATGCACAGGAACAGGAAGGAAGGGCATTCAGAGGGAAATACACTGAACATTCCCCAAAGGAGCCCCAACGTGGACTTTCTAGCATCCTTCTCAAATCTGGTGAAAGAACTAAAGGAAACTGAATGGAGAAACAGGAAGCCAGGAAGTGATGGATGGACAAAATGAGAGTAACAAGGAACTATTAAAAGGAACCAAGTAGAAATTTTGGAGCAAGTGATTTTTAGGACAAGCTAGAGCTAGCCATATCAAAAGGTAATGTAGTAAAATTCCCGAGGGCCTTACTTTGCTCACAGCATGGAGAGAAGACAGCATTTGGAGGCTGTGATGGTAAGAAAGAGACTTAATGTAAGACTGTAAAACATCTGTTAGACCAGACACCACAGGAGTTGGGCTCCTGTTGACTTGCCATTTATTGGCTGATTTGTCTTGGGACAGGCGCTGAACATCTCCATAGTCTGCTGCTCTGTGAACTAGAGCTACAGACCAGTAATGAAGAGCCAGTGAGACTGTGCAGGAACGCTGAGCTATGAGGCACCCACTGTCCACCCTCCCGAGGAGCCAGCAGCCCAGTGGTCACAGAGACAGAGCATTTACTTTATGTGCCCAGTAGAGGCAGGCACAGTGCTTGTGCTTGAGTTAAAGAACTCTGCAGACTTCAGCAGCCGCTCAGGTGGTCACATGTCCGAGGAGGAACTCCCGCCCCTCTGCAATTCCATCACCCTGTCATCAACTGGGTTTTTGTTTTTCCCACAGTCTCCATTTCCCACTTAACTCTCTGCTTCATCTCACTCCTCCCAATTAAATTTGTTTTGCAAACGTAAAAATTAGAATAAATTTAAGTGCTTAGTTTTCAGTTATTCCTCCTTTCCCAGGAATTTTATGGCATTTTAAAAGCTCACTAGAAGACAATCTAGAAACATGGAAATCCTGATTGGTTCAGCTCAGACCCTCCTTGATTGTCATAATGAACAGTAATGAAAAGCAGCTGTAAGGAATAGTGACACACAGAATGTAGAATGCTTAACAAGTGACATGATACCAACTGGCTTCATAGGAGAATTTAGTCAGGAAAGACTAAAGTCACATGATTCTGGAGGATCTCTTTAATTGGCTAATCTGAAACAAAGGCACAAATAGCCAGACTTCCAGCACATGCTCATTTGTGGTCAGTAAACGTGTCTAGAACCGCACTTCCTTTCCTCTCTGGTGTGAGTCAGCCGTGCGGTGACCAGCAGAGGAGCAGCGACACACTCATGCCGATGAGTGCTTTCCAGACTCTTAGCAGCTTTAAAGCCCCATCTAGACTAAATTGATCATTTGGGATCTCATTATTGGCCTCTCAAAGGATTCCTGGAAAAGTTACTTGTTTTTATCATTTAAAATACTTCATTTACAGTCACTTCACATGAAGCTTCTCAGTGGCATAACTCATTGAAGTGTGGTCTTCTGCTTGGAAATCCATTCGATGTTTTGGGAAATTAATTCTGGCAGAGTTGTTCTTTGTATTTATTGGTTTTAGACAATTTGGCTTTCTTTGCTCCCACTTTGACCTTCTAAGATTTATATTTCATGGTTTTTCTTTTCAAAATAGGTGCAGAATTTTCACAGCTGTATTCAGGTAATCAAGACTTTGTGTCTCCAGAACATCTTGTACAGTCTTTTCATCTGACACAGGAACTGAGGCTTCTGAAGGAAGAAATCAATTATGATGATAAACTCGGGCTGGAGGTACAGCTCAGTGGTAGAGCACTGGCACTTGCCTGGAATGCGTTGGGCCACGGGGTCAGTCCCTAGTATCACAAGGAAAAAGAAAATTAACAGAAAAATATATTACTATATCTACCTTCAACTTTTCAGTGTACTAGACTATTTTACCATTTGTAGTAAGTTTGCAGTATTTTAAACTTGTAAATTCTCTATCTGAATGATCAAAAGGACTGTGGCAAAATCTTTCCACACTAAATTTTCACAAATAGCAACAATCTTAGTGTCAGGATAACAAGCCTCCTATCAACAGGAAAGAATTACATTTTAACTACCTGCTTACAGATCCTTTAAGACCAGGATGATGCAGCCACTGGGTATAGGAGGGAGGTGACAAAGACAGACGACAGAAGGAAAGGGATAAGTGCAAGTTCATCGTGCTGCACTTCAAACTGAGCCCTGCCCTCTTCACAGTAACCCAAAAGCAGAGCACCAAAATGTGCCAGCTGGCATTATTGAGAAACATAACAGCATCTCATGAGCACTAATAGAAATAACTGCTCTGAAGTCCACAAACAACATTTTAAAGCAACTGGAAATTACCAAAGGCTGCCAGAAAACGCAGGAATGTATGTAGTACAGAATTCAGAGGAACCAAGAGAGCATGGCAAGAAAAAGGGCTTCTAAGGACCTTCCTTCCCTAGGACACTGAGGCTACGGAGCACACGCAAGTGACGCCGCAAGGAAGGCACCATCCTGCTCAGAGTCTGGAAAGTGAACAGACATGTCCGACCGGCGGCAGCAGCAGCAGCAGCAGCAGCAAACCATGGGGCAGGGGAAGGTGGTTACCCAAGGGCAGGGCTCCCAGCCACATGTCCCTAAGCATGCACAGGAACAGGAAGGAAGGGCATTCAGAGGGAAATACACTGAACATTCCCCAAAGGAGCCCCAACGTGGACTTTCTAGCATCCTTCTCAAATCTGGTGAAAGAACTAAAGGAAACTGAATGGAGAAACAGGAAGCCAGGAAGTGATGGATGGACAAAATGAGAGTAACAAGGAACTATTAAAAGGAACCAAGTAGAAATTTTGGAGCAAGTGATTTTTAGGACAAGCTAGAGCTAGCCATATCAAAAGGTAATGTAGTAAAATTCCCGAGGGCCTTACTTTGCTCACAGCATGGAGAGAAGACAGCATTTGGAGGCTGTGATGGTAAGAAAGAGACTTAATGTAAGACTGTAAAACATCTGTTAGACCAGACACCACAGGAGTTGGGCTCCTGTTGAC
Organism: Orientallactaga sibirica; assembly: GCA_036365145.1. Lineage (NCBI taxonomy): Eukaryota > Metazoa > Chordata > Mammalia > Rodentia > Dipodidae > Orientallactaga > Orientallactaga sibirica. The sequence continues at coordinate 20,417,953 of JAEOAD010000032.1, read as the reverse complement.
TTGCCATTTATTGGCTGATTTGTCTTGGGACAGGCGCTGAACATCTCCATAGTCTGCTGCTCTGTGAACTAGAGCTACAGACCAGTAATGAAGAGCCAGTGAGACTGTGCAGGAACGCTGAGCTATGAGGCACCCACTGTCCACCCTCCCGAGGAGCCAGCAGCCCAGTGGTCACAGAGACAGAGCATTTACTTTATGTGCCCAGTAGAGGCAGGCACAGTGCTTGTGCTTGAGTTAAAGAACTCTGCAGACTTCAGCAGCCGCTCAGGTGGTCACATGTCCGAGGAGGAACTCCCGCCCCTCTGCAATTCCATCACCCTGTCATCAACTGGGTTTTTGTTTTTCCACAGTCTCCATTTCCCACTTAACTCTCTGCTTCATCTCACTCCTCCCAATTAAATTTGTTTTGCAAACGTAAAAATTAGAATAAATTTAAGTGCTTAGTTTTCAGTTATTCCTCCTTTCCCAGGAATTTTATGGCATTTTAAAAGCTCACTAGAAGACAATCTAGAAACATGGAAATCCTGATTGGTTCAGCTCAGACCCTCCTTGATTGTCATAATGAACAGTAATGAAAAGCAGCTGTAAGGAATAGTGACACACAGAATGTAGAATGCTTAACAAGTGACATGATACCAACTGGCTTCATAGGAGAATTTAGTCAGGAAAGACTAAAGTCACATGATTCTGGAGGATCTCTTTAATTGGCTAATCTGAAACAAAGGCACAAATAGCCAGACTTCCAGCACATGCTCATTTGTGGTCAGTAAACGTGTCTAGAACCGCACTTCCTTTCCTCTCTGGTGTGAGTCAGCCGTGCGGTGACCAGCAGAGGAGCAGCGACACACTCATGCCGATGAGTGCTTTCCAGACTCTTAGCAGCTTTTAAAGCCCCATCTAGACTAAATTGATCATTTGGGATCTCATTATTGGCCTCTCCAAAGGATTCCTGGAAAAGTTACTTGTTTTTATCATTTAAAATACTTCATTTACAGTCACTTCACATGAAGCTTCTCAGTGGCATAACTCATTGAAGTGTGGTCTTCTGCTTGGAAATCCATTCGATGTTTTGGGAAATTAATTCTGGCAGAGTTGTTCTTTGTATTTATTGGTTTTAGACAATTTGGCTTTCTTTGCTCCCACTTTGACCTTCTAAGATTTATATTTCATGGTTTTTCTTTTCAAAATAGGTGCAGAATTTTCACAGCTGTATTCAGGTAACCGAAGACTTTGTGTCTCCAGAACATCTTGTACAGTCTTTTCATCTGACACAGGAACTGAGGCTTCTGAAGGAAGAAATCAATTATGATGATAAACTACAGGTAAGAAATGAGTGTTCTACCCTACCCCCTCCACCATAGGGTTTCACTGTAGCCCAGGCTGACCTGGAATTCACTATGGAGTCTCAGGGTGGCCTCAAACTCATGGCGACCCTCCTACCTCTGCCTCCCAAGTGCTGGGATTAAAGGTGTGCGCCACTGCACCTGGCTAGAAATGAGTGTTCTAACAAGATGTTCTTTGAACTTTTTATATTCACAAATATAATATGCATGTATAATTGTGTAAGTAGTTACTGCCTAGTGTGCCTTACCTTAGGATGACAGCCAGTGATTAACACCAGTATGTGTTGAATTGTGTGAATTTTACTGAGTCTTTAACTTCTAATTTAACACCACTTTTGAACTTTCATATTTGCCTTCTCAAATTGTCTCTATTTGGTCTGCATTTTAAAAAGTCATCTTCCAGGCCAAGGGTGGTCATGTGCACCCATGATCTCTGCTGTCTGAGGCTTCAGCACAGAACTGCTGTGAACTTGACATTTGTGTCTCTGGTCCTCCCTCTCCCTAGTGTGTGTGTGTGTGTAAGAGAGAGGGGGAGAGAGAGAGAGGATTTTAATCTATGAGTTGTCCTTTCTCCCTAGCTTAAGTGATTGCAAATGCAACATGTCTTTCAGGTTAAGAATATCTTGTATCATGCAGTCAAAGAAATGGTGAGAACTTTGAAGATGCATGAAGATGAAGTTGAGGATATGGAAGAAAATTAAGTGGGGTCCAGTTGGATGTTTGGGGGACTAGACCTGGGACTCCCTCGGAATGGTGATAGGTATGCACTCTGGCAAGCTTCAGAAAGCCATCAGTGCCAAGAAATTCTCCCTGTAGTCCTGACTTGTCACTGACACCATGGCAGTATAGCATAGGTCACAGCTCCTGTGATTGACACGCTCAGCTTACAAACAGCACTCCATGGCTGTTCCTGTATTATAGTGTACATGACGTTTGTGAAAATGCCAGATTTAAAATGATGTATTTATTTTTGGTAAAAAACAAAAACAAAAACAAAAACCTCTATGCTATATTGTTGATCAAGTGTAAATGTGCCCTGTACAGTTGAATAAAGTAACTGCTATTTTCACTACATGGAGACGGCTACTGTGAGAACAGACACACCACCAGCTGCGCTTCACTGTGTCGGGATAATGCGGAGTCGCGCAGCACTCACGTCAGAATCAGAAATTACTGCCAAATAACTGTAAAGTTTGTAAGATACAAAGTATATAAAGTAGATGCTAAACAGACTCTTCAATATTTTGTTGAAGCTATTGACTGTACAATTAAACATTTTCAAAAGGTGTAATTTATTTAAAATTGTCTCATTTTGGTAAAATTTATGTGAAGTTTTAAAGCTAAATATTAAACTTAATATGCTATGTAAATATATACATATATACATTTAATGATGTATTTTTTTAAAACATTGGCTTGCTTTTGTTAAAGTGCAAGTGTTACATACGGCTTTGTACATTAAAGTTGAAAGGGATTTTACATTTTCCATTAAAAACACTTTTATCAAGAAGTTGGGTTGTTGCAGAGTTCTCCCTCTTTATTTTTATTTTTATTTTTTTGAGGCAAGCCCAACAGACTGCCTTTTTTTAAGCCAAGAGTGAGGGAGTGAGAGAGAGAGAGAATGGGTGCACCAGGGCCTCCGGCCACTGCTGTCGAGCTCCAGACACATGCGCCCCCTTGTGTGTATGTTCAGCCTTGTGCGCTTGCGTCACGGTGTGTCTGGCTTAATAGGACCTGGAGAGTTGTACCTGAGTCCTTACGCTTTGCAGGCAAGCGCCTTAACTGCTAAGCCATTTCTCCATCCCAGAGTTGGCCCTCTTTAACACCTGTGTTACTAGGGTAGAGAAAGGGCTCGTAGTTGGTCAGAGTGGGAGTGGAAGTTCTGCTGCTCGTCATTGTATAACACTGGCAAGTTGATTTAATGGGAGTTTTGTTTCGGTGGCTGGTTGTGTGAGGTGCCTGGTCCTAACTTTTGCTACTGGAAAGAAACATGCAATTCTCACTGACACATACCCAGGGTCTGAAGCTGGTTTCACTATGTCTGTTATCTTTAGCTCTATATAGGCTGGTGGGCCACACACGGGAGGAGCAGGGGGCTCATCGCTTCCAGATGCACATCCCTTGCAAAATCCAGTTGCAATACGGGGTATCAATACAGGATAGAGCTATCCTTACCATGTATTCCAAAACAGTGATTGAATACCTGTTAGGGGTTTGGCACTGGAAAGAAAAGACACTCCTTTGGGCTTGTGTGACTGTGTGAAACACTTGCTAGCAAGGATCTGGGTGAGGTAGAATTTTTGCCTGAGGTTAAACAGCTTCAAAGGAGGTACTGTCTTAACCCAGCAACTGTTAAACTGTTGTGGACATACTGAGAACATCTTTTCACCCTTTCTCATCCACACGGTGTAGCCTAGGTTAGCTTCAAACTCAGTCCTCTTGCCTCACACTCCCAAAATGCTGAGATTACTGGAACACACCATCACTTTTTTCCTTTCTTCAAAACTTTTTATACTTCCATATAGACAGTATACCATAATCATAATCCCTATTACTTGCCTTTTCCCCCTACCAAGCCCCCTCCACCAAAACACCCCTCCTTTCCAGTTACTCGGTTCAATTTTGCCGTCATCATTTTTTTCCTCCTACAATGCAGGTCTTGTGTAGGTGGCATCAGCCACTATGAGTCATGAAGATCAAGGCCACTTTGTGTCTGGAAGACAGCATTGTCAGCACTCCTCCTCCTCTTCGGCTCTTCCATTCTTTTTTTTTTTTTTAATATATTTATTTGAGAGAGAGAGAATGGGTGCACCAGGGCCTCCAGCCACTGCAAATAAACTCCAGATGCATGCCCCCCATGCATCTGGCTTACGTGGGTCCTGGAAAGTCGAACCTGGATCCTTTGGCTTTGCAGGCAAACGCCTTAACTGCTAAGCCATCTCTCCAGCCCTCTTACATTTTTTTCTGCCACCTCTTCTTCAATGGTCCCTGAGCCTTAGAGGGTGGGACAGAGATGGCTCAGTGCTGAACACTCTGTCACTTCTTGTTGGCACTATGATGGGTTTTGAGTCACCCCAGCAGTAACCTCTGAAAAGAGACACTTATACCCAAAAGTGAGAATAGCATTGGCCTATAGGCATAAACACAAGTGTTTAGAGGGCCGTTTGGTAGTCAACAGTTTTCCTGCTAGGGCTAATAGGCTTTTTTAAAAAAATTTTTTTTTTAATTTTTTGTTTTTAATTTTATTTGCAAACAGAGAGACACAATGGGTCCACCAGGGTCTCCAGCCATGGCAAAGGAATACCAGATGCATCTGCCTTTACGTAGGTACTGGGAAATCAAACCCAGGTCATTAGGCTTTGCAGCAAGCACCTCAACTGAGCCATCTCTCCAGCCCCACTAGGCTTTTTTCCTTTCCTCTTGAGGTCTCACTCTGGCCCAGGCTGACCTGGAATTCACTATGTAGTCTTAGGGTGGCCTCAAACTCACAGGGATCCTCCTACCTATGCCTCCTAAGTGCTGGGATTAAAGGCATGCACTACCACGTCTGGCTTCCACAGGCTTTTAAAAATATTTTTTAAATATTTATTTATTTGGGGGAGAGAGAGTGCACCAGGGCCTTCAGCCATTGCAGTTGAAATCCAGACATATGTGCCACCTTGTGCATCTGACTTATGTGGATCCTGGGGAATCGAATCTGGGTCCTTAGGCTTCACAGGCAAACGCCTTTACCGCTAAGCCATCTCTCCAGCCCCCCATGGGCTTTTTTTTTTAATTATTTTTTAAATTATGAATTTTATTGTATGACCCTATTGGGTGCTGGTAGCCATAGGCTTCTGACTAGTTTTTCAGGACCAGGAATGAATTCCCTCCTGTGGAGAGGCCTCAATTCCAGTCAGAGAGCAGTTGGTTTCCCCCTAATGGATGTACCACCATTGCAGCAGTTGGTATATTTGGTCTGGCTGACCAGCTGTCAAGCTTGCAGGGTCCACCGCTGGTTTACCACAAGACTGCATAGTTCTTTTCAGCATCCTGCTAGGAGGCTTCCAGCTCAGCTCCAGCTTGCTCTCGCAGTGACCCGCAGCCCAAGCATGTGGATGGAGTCTTCAACAGTAGGGTCTTACCATCTAGTTCTGGTGGGCAACCGAGAACCTATAATGTTCTGGAGGCACCAGTGGACTCCCTGGCCAACTACTCACTGGAAGGTATCCCACCCCTGGCCTGAAATTTTCCTAGTAACAATCTGTGGCTTCTGGGCTCAGCATTAGCCATGAGGTGCTTTTCAGTAAACGGACATAGCCAGCAAGTTGCATCCCCTAATGCTTTGGAAACAGATGGTCCAATGTGCGGCCTTCACATGAACTAAGTTTAATAACTAGACTTTACACCTGTGCAGAAATGAACTATGTTCAACATAATATGTCATTAAGCAAACAACATAGAAAGAGAAACCAGCCTGAATAATCTTTAGGGACAAAGACTGAACTTCAGTAGAGTCAGGTCCTGGGATCTGAAATCACTGTGCTAGGCAGCAGTGGTGTTGAGTGCAGTATTCTAAAACCTCACCAGTGACACAGTGACGGTACCAGCCTGGCTTTATACAGATACTCAATAGAAGCCCCAAGTGTGCGGGTCTCAATGTGCCAAGTGGTGGGAGGGGGAGGGGTTATGAGAGCCAAGGGAGTGCAAATGTGCACTGTGTATCTCACGGCTACGTGGATCATGTGGTCACAATTGTCAGCATTCAGAAATCGCCCTTTAACCAGCCAGGTGGGCGTGGTGGCGCACGCCTTGAATCTCAGCCCTCGGGAGGCAGAGGTAGGAGGATTGCCATGAGTTGGAGGCTACCCTGATACTACATAGTGAATTCCAGGTCAGCCTGGGCTAGAGCGAGACCCTACCTCAAAAAACCAGAGGAGGAAGTGAATCGCCCTGTAAGGGAACGATTCCTCATGTCCGCGTTGTCTCGATGTGCTGGTCTTCTGGAAGTGGTGGTGTGCACCACCACCTTGGTGTCGACACCACTGGCCTAGACTCCATTAGCTGCCTCCGAGTCTCAGCACTATTGTCAAGGTTCTGTGGCAGTGTCTTAAAATTTTTCTGTCTTGACTAGGTTGGCCTCTCGCTAAATCGCCACTTCCTCATTCAAATAGAGAAATACAAAATAAGGGGCTGGAGAGATGGCTTAGCGGTTAAGGCACATGCCATTGAAGCCTAAGGACCCAGGTTTGATTCTCCACGTCCCACATAAGCCAGACGCACATGGTGGCACATGCATCTGGAGTTTGTTTGCAGTGGCTAGAGACTCTGGAATGCCCATTGTCTCTTTCTCTCTCTCTGTCTCTGTCTCAAATAAATAAAAATCTTTTTTAAAAAAAAAAGAAAGGAGGGCTGGAGAGATGGCTTAGTGGTTAAGATACTTGCCTGCAAAACCAAAGGACCCAGGTTCGACTCCCCAGGACCCATGTAAGCCAGATGCACAAGGGGGCACACGCATCTGGAGTTAGTATGCAGTGGCTGGAGGCCCTGCCATGTCCATTCTCTCTCTCTACCTGCCTATTTCTGTACCTCTCTCTCAAATAAACATAAAAAATATTTTTAAAAAGAAAGAAATACAAGAAAAAACGCATGGCACCAGAGACCCTAACACTAAGTGGCATTCCAGCAGGGAGTCTTGAGTTCAGGGTTGAGGGAACATCTTGCGAATGGCTGACTTTCGGGCTGCCCTTATTTACCCAGCTCCCTAGCTTCCCTGTCTGCAGATCTGGGCAGCTTTGACCATGGTCTCGTTTGCATGCCTGGTGTCCTCACCCCCTTTCCCTCTTCCATACCTGGAGTACCTACTCTACAGGGGTGGGGACACTGTCTCTTAACAGAGAAGGCAGGCCAAGTATCACAAAGACGCGAGGACTACTCCAGGTAGGACTGGACCCTGGCCACAATCGTCCAGCTGAGTTTCCCTTCTCTCAAGGTGTCTTCACTGTGACTGGACAATTGCCCATTTGGTTGGTTGGTTGATTGGTTGGTTGGTTTTGCCTGGGGAGGGTAGGCAAAGTTAGGGCTTCTGACAGGTTTGCTAGGCCAGATTCCCCAACATTGCTCATTTGCAATGACCTACCGAGTCATTCTGTAGCAGTGCATGGCGGCTCAGGCCCGCAAGCCCAGCCTCTGGGGAGGATCCAAGACGCCAAGTTTAAGGTTTGTCTGGTCTCCACAAGTTCAAAGTAAGCCTGGGCAACTTAGTGAGACTGTGTCAAAATGACTCAGGCCTTTGCCTGCACACCTATAACCCACTTCCAGTATGAGGTATTTTAGGGACCTGCTAACAGCTTTTCTGTTAACTCTTTGAAGCTGCCAAATTCTCCAGAAAATTAGCAAGCCATTTTCCTAGCTAGGCCAGTTGTTAAGGACAAGGTAACTTGGGGAAGACGGAGGACTGTTTCTCCACCACGTCCTTCAGCCTTGCTGAGGTGAAAGGCCAGGTGAAGGGAAGTAAGCAACAGATGGCTCCTGCCTGTGCTCCGCCCAGGCCTTCCTTACACTTGTCCTAAGTGGGCTTCCCTATCTCCTCTAGACGAGGCAAGCAGGACTGGGGGGCAGCTCGGTGCAAGAGTACTAGTCTAGAGTGCAAGCCCCTGGGTTCAGTCCCACCCACTCCCCCACCCAAGAAAAGCACTTGCCCAAAACAGGCAAGCCAAGCCCTCCACCAGACCCTTCAGAGCCAGCCTCCTACTGCCCACCAGATGGCACTGTTGGCCCACGGTGGTTTCTAAAACTCCTGCACCTGGAAGACCAGAGGAACCCCTTTCCTTAAAGTTAGGAAACATGCCACCCACTGAGATCACTAAGTAAACCACACAGGAACAAGTTCACTTTCCCTACAATAATTCAAGAAATACTTTCTAGTCCTCAAAGTTGAAAACACACTCTGGCACACTGCCTCGTGCCAGTAGCATTATCTTAATGATTTGAAAAAGAAAAGATTTTAGCCACAACTACGCGCACAGTTAGTCCCAGGTGTGGCCTATGCTTTCACTGGAGGTTGTCACAGACCCCCCAGCCCCGCCTCTCTCCCCAACACTTCAGGTTACTTAGCTTAACCAGCTCAGGAAGCCCACGGAGACATTTGGAAGTGGTGTGTGTAGCTGTGGTGGGCTCACAACGTGCACGCAGAGGTCAGAGGTTGATGCTGAGCGTCTTCCTCCACGGCTCTCCATTTACTGAGGCAGGATCTCTCCCTCAAACCCACAGCTTGCAGGTTAGGCGAGTCTAGCCTGCTGGCCCTGGGGAGCCCCTTATCTACCTCTACCTCCCAAACACTGGGATTACGTGTGGGCATGCAAGCCCACCTAACATTTCGTGGGTGCTTGCAGTCCAAACTGAGGTCCTCATGACTGTACAGCAAGTGTTTTATCCATAAGCCATCTCCCATCTCCCACAGCCTCGACTATTTATTTATATTTAGTTTTACAAGGTAGGTCTTCATTCTAGCCCAGGCTGACCTGGAATTCACTGTCATCTCAGGCTGGCCTCAACCTCAACAATGTGATCCTCCTAGCTCAGCCTCCTGAGTGCTGGGTTAAAAGCACACGCCACCACACCCTGCAACAGTAGGGAATTTTAAGAATCATCTAGCCAAGGTATCATTCATTCCAGGTGGAGCCCAACTTCCCTTCTGGAAGGATGGGTGTGGGGGCTTGGTCTTTAGGGTTGACAGTCCCTCTCCAGAGGCCTACCCCAGGTTGCCTCCTTAGGTTATAAGACCTTTATCAACCACAAAATTACAGAGATTTTAAAAAGTCTGTGTTGGGAAAAAGAGATAGGCTCTCACTGTAGCCCAGGCTGGCCTCCAGCTTGCTTCTATGCCCATGCGTCTTTGTCAAATTACAAGGATTGCCAGAGGGCGTTCCCACAGCTGGCTCATAGCCTCCAGCTGCTCCCTGGGAAGCACATCAGGCCGGGAGTGAATCCACACCTGAAGTACGGAATGGGCACCAGGACCCTGGGCCAACAAAGCTACAACGTTGGGCTGGAGAGATAGCTTAGCCATGAAGGTGCCTTCCTGCAAAGACTAAGGACTCGTGTTCGGCTCTCCAGGTCCCACATAAGCCAGATGCACAACGTGACGCAAGCACACAGGGTTGCACATGCGTCGGATTACAGTGGCTGGAGGCCCTGGCATGCCAATTCTGTCCCTCACTCAGTCTGCTTCAAGGCCTTCCTCACGTCACTCTCATGCACCTCATAGAACTTTCTGGACCCCAGTTTGTTTATATATACACAAAAGAGCTTCAAGGTCCTAAAATTATGACATAATAACATTTTTTAAAAATCTATGTCTATTATTATTTACTTAAGGGAGGGAGAGAGAGAATGGGCACACCAGGGCCTCCGGTCACTGCAAACAAACTCCAGATGCATGCGCCACTTTGTGCATCTGGCTTATGTGGGTACTCGGGAATTGAGCCTAGGTTCTTAGGCTTTGCAGGCAAATGCCTTAACCCCTAAGCCATCTTTCCAGCCATGGCAAATGAACTCCAGATGCATCCACCACTATGTGCCTCTGGCCTTGTGAGGGTACAAGGAAAACTGAACCCAAGCTGGCAGGCTTTGTAACCAAGTGCTTTTAACCACTGTGTCATCTTCCCAGCCCTGTAACATTTTATTTTTATTTATTAAACACACAGAGAAAGAGAGAGAGAGAGAGAATGGATGTGCCAGGGCCTCCAGCCACTGCAAATGAACTGTTAATGCATGCACCACCATATGCATCTGGCTTACATGGGTACTGGGGAATCAAATCTTAGGTCCTTAGGCTTTGCAGTCAAGTGCCTTAACCACAAAGCAATCTCTAATATTTTAATTTATTTGAGAGAGAATGGGAGTGCCAGGACCTCTAGCTACTGCAAACAAATACCATATGCATGTGCCACCATGTACATCTGGTTAATGGGGAATAGAACCTGGGTCCTTAGGCTTTGCAGGCAAGAGGCACCTTAACCACTAAGCCATCTCTCCAGCACCCACTGTAACATTTTTGATTTACCTGGGGACAAAATATTTTCATTTCAATAACCATGTTAAAACATTCAGGAGGGCTGGAGGAATGGCTTAGTGGTTAAGGCGTTTGCCTGCAAAGCCAAAGGACTCAGGTTCAATTCCCTAGGACCCACATTAGCCAGATGCACAAGGGGGCACTTGCATCTGGAGTTCGTTTGCAGTGGCTGGAGGCCCTGGCGCACCCATTCTCTCTCCCCTCCTCTTTCTCTGTCAAGTAAATAAATAAATAAAAATAAAATATTTAAAAAAACATTCAGGAGACAAGAGCTCTGAAGGGTCTTATTTTGAAAACCTGTTCCTCTGCTCTTTTTTTCTCCTCCTTTAAATTATTTTTGGCTTTTTATTCTATAGAATTTTTAAAATTTATTAGAGATAGAGAGGGAGAGAGTGAGAATAGGCACACCAGGGCCTCTAGCCACTACAAACGAACTCCAGACGCATGCGCTATCATGTGCATCTGGCTTACATGGGACCTGGAGAATCAAACTGGGGTCCTTAGGCTTCACAGGCATGCGCCTTAACCACTAAGCCATCTCTCCAGCCCAGAATTCTTTAAATTTTTTTTTTGTTTACAACTTTCATAATTATAGACAATAAACCACAAACCACGGTAATTCCCTCCCTCCCTCCACTTTCCCCTTTGCAACTCCACTCTCCATCTATCCCCTCCCCCTCTGTCTTTTATTTTGATGTCATCCTCTTTTTCTCCTATCATGATGGTCTTGTGTAGGTAGTGTCAGGCACTGTGAGGTCATAGATATCCAGGCCATTTTGTGTCTGGAGGAGCACGTTGTAAGGAGTCCTACCCTTCCTTTGGCTCTTATGTTCTTTCTGCCCCCTCTTCCGCAATGGACCCTGAGCCTTGAAAAGCCTGCCTGTGCTTACCAGGGCAGCACGGCTAAGCGGTCACTACTACTGCCCTCTGAAAGGTGACGGGAGGGTCCGGGAATGGTGAGACAGGCTCATTGTAGCTGAAGATGACCGTGACCCCTTGATCCTGCCTCTACCTCCTGAGTGCTGGCATCACATGCATATATCACCACACCCAGCTAGGCCACTGTGGAATGAAAAAAGGGTAAGTACTGGCTAAACTCCCTACTCAAGCAGTCTGTCACTCACTTTTGATTTGGGGTTTTTAAGATAAGGATGTCTCTATGGTACCCAGGCTGGCATAAAACTCTTTATTAAAAAAAAATTGACAGGAAGTGTGTGAGAGCATGGGCACACTAGGGCCTCTTGCCTCTGCAAACTCCAGACAGGTGTGTTCCATTTTGTGCATCTGCCTTTACATGGATACTGGGGAACTGAACCCAGGTAGTTGGGCTTTGTAAGCAAGCACCTTTAACCAGAGCCATCTTCCAGCCCCGGTCCTAGAACTCTTACTCCTCCTCCTCCTCGCTCACTGGTGTGGGGTTCCAGGTCCGTGCCACCATGCCCTGCTGCCTTCTCCCCAGCAGACTCAGACAATGCAAGAGTTAAGCAGAGGGCGCTTCCAAAGACAACAGGAAACTTGTTCTTGAAAGCACACAGAAGAGTCTTAGAAAACAGACAGGGAGGCTAAGAGGTGGGAGGGAGGCCCAAAGAGCATCAGCAGCAGGTGATGAGAAAGTGTCAGGTCCAAAAGAGTGAAGCTTTTCCTACCCTGGTGTTGGGAGTTGAATCCAAGTCCTTATGGGAGCTGGGAGAGCACTGAGCTCCACCTGCAGCATATAAAGCCCATTTATTTTTAAAAAATATTTTATTTGAGAAACAGGCAGAAGAACGAGTGCGCCACGGCCTCTAGCCACTGCAAAGGAACACCAGATTCATGCCCCCCCTTGTGCATCTGGCTTATGTGGGTCCTTAGACTTCACAGGCAAACCGTTTAACCACTAAGCCATCTCTCCAGCCATTTTACTTTTTCAAAATGATTTGAGAGAGTCAAAAATAGAGTGTGTACAGGCATGCTAGGGCCTCCTGACCCTGCAAATGAACTTCATATTCATGTACCACTTTGTGTATCTGGCTTTACATGGGTACCATGGAATCAAACCTGGGCCATTAGGCTTTAGAAGCCAAGTGCCTTTAACTGTTGAGCCACCTCTTCAAGCCCAAGTTCATTTTAAAGAGAAATGGCTACCTACACTAATAGAATGGTTTATTTTGGGCAATAAGTTTTTTGTTTTTAGAAGAGGGGAGATTTACTTTAGCTTGATATTATCTTTTAGGTCCTAACTTTCTGAGGAAGGTCAGGCAAGCAGAATGGGATCCCAGGCCTGTCTGGGTGTCACACACCATGGGCAGGGTAGAGCGCCTCTAGAGCAGCCGTGCCTTCACTCCCACAGAGCAAGTCCTTGGCGTGTGCGTCCCCCCCCTCCGGCAGTGCCCCACGAGCATGACCGGGAGGCGAGGCGGTGCCTCCGTGCCCTGTGCTCAGCAACAGGTGCCCATAGCTGCGAGTGGCCCTGAGCTTGCTTGTGTGAGGTCAACGAGAAGCTGTGGGTTTCCCCACAGGGTCTCAGGGGGAAGCCCTGGGAACTTCGTGCCCTTCCACCCTCCCAGCAGGGGAAATGGGCGACAGACAGAACCATGCCACACTCCAGTCATTTGATGGCAGCTGTTCAAGTTCCCAAAGCTGACAGCTCAGGGTCACGTGTGCTGGAGCAGGCCTATAACCTCAGCACGCAGCACAGGAAGGCCAGCCTGGCCTACACAGGGAGTTCCAGGGCAGCCTGCACTTGTAGCCAGGCTGTCTCAAAAGAAAAAAGTTCACAACGCAGGGAGAAGCAATTGAGTGCACTTTTGTAACAGCCACACTCAACAAAGGTATGAAACACAATGACTTTATTGATTTCTTACAATCAAATGCTGCTAGCTAGCATTACTTTCACTCATGCATCATTCAAAATACAGGACTTCTCCTTCGTATTTTCAAATGATGCATCACATAACACACAAAGTTAGAACTTAAAATGCACCCTGATTAATTATGTAAACTGGTAATTTTTTTAAAAAATGCATAACTAATAATTTGGTTCCTTTCTTCATAAAATGGAAATTTAAATATTTCTCCTGATAGTCTTGAGGTTATCAATATGTTAAGAGTAGTGCAAAGTGTGGCACATGTAGTTTCTAGAAAGGTCTCTGACACACCTTTGTTTAAACAAAGTGTGCACAGCACAGTCAATGCATGATCGAAAGCATGTTCGAGCCCCACGCAGCCTTGCAGGCCACCGCAGCAAGCTTCTGCATTATCACTCATGGCATCATTGAGTCATTGCATATGACATACTTTCATACATTTTGAACCCTGAAGAAAAATAGTTTGAAAAAATCATTCCAGGTAGCCGTTTGGTTTGCATCAGGAGAAATCAAACCTCCAGGAGTTTAGCGCCTGCCAGGTTGGAATCATTAGCTTGAGTCGTGAATCCGTTTCGACCTATTTCACAGTGACGTCCCCAGGCCCTGGCGCCTCCTCTCCACAGCGGGTGTGAGAGCCCTTCTGCCATGACCCTCTGGCTTTCCCTTTTTCTTTTCTGGACTGACTGTTACTCTCTCCAATGGCCGCCCATTTTAATTGATTATGAACCCTTTCAGAATATCCTCGGAGAGCTCCATGAGAGGCAGTTCTGGAGATGGGAAGTCCAGTGGGGGGAGGTTGGGGATCGGAATGTCCTTGGCTTTCCCGGGGTTTGTGGCGAACTTCTGCCACGTGGAAGAGGCTGCCGATGGCTCTGAGTGGGGGGGCAGGCTCCACAACTCCGACTCCGACTCCTCCTCCAAGTCGGCGTCCACGTCCAGCTCCTTCTCCACAGACCCTCTCCCCAGTCGGGCCTTGAGCCGCTGGTTTTCCCTCCTTAACCTCTCGTTCTCAGCCACCAGGAACTCCACGTGCCGCTTCAAGTCTGCAATCTTGGTGGCCTGCTCCTCTATGATGGTCTTATCGTCCTTGGGGGCTTTGCTGCCAAGACACGGCTCTGTTGGCTCACTCTTTTGCTGAAGTAAAAATAGCAGTGTGTCTGGATCCCTGTCGAAGACCCCCTGGATTTCAGGGAGGTGTTTCTCTGTGGAGGGGCTGTGCTTCTGAGAGAGGTGGGGGCTCGGGCCTTCCGCCGCCTCCGCAGAGGGCTTGAGAGATGCCTGCAGCAGGGGCGCCGCGTCTCTGTCCGCGCTTTGCTGCGCTTTTAGCCGCTCCTCACGCTGCGCCCGCTTCCACCTCTCCTGGATGAGGAGCAGCTGTTTCATGTGGCTGTCCCTTTGCAGTTCCAGTGACAAGTGAGCCTGGAGCACAGAGGAAAAGGTGAGTATGCAGAACTCCACCTCACAAGTCCACTCTCCCGGGAGCCTCCTGAAGAACCCAGGGTTACATTTCAAAGTGAAGTATCCCCCAATGCCAGGCTCATATATCTAAACACTTTGCTCCCAGCGGGTGGTGCTGTTCTAGAAGGTTGTGGAACCTTTAGGAAGTAGTGCCTAGCTGGAATGGTAGCTGGGGTCAGGTCTTGAGGTTAGTAGCCCAGCCCCCCTTCGAGCTAACTCTCTGCTTCCCAGTCCTCACAGGTTGAGCAACCACACCACCAGGGACGGAGCCCCGTGGGTGATGGCTCATTGGGACACAAGGTTTTCTCTTCACAGGCACCAGGCAGCTGGGTAGGGGCTTTGGGTCAGCCTCAGACAGAGCAGTTCCTCTCACCACAGTCCTGCATATGGGTGACCATCCATCTTAGGGTTGCAAACAAGATCACTCTGAGCCAGGGTGTTTGTACACAGGTGTCCCAGTCCTGGGGACCACATCCCTGGCTCCTGCCTCGCAGTGAGCTGCACACCACCATCCTGGGCTGCAACCCTTAGTCTGAGCTCAAAGCACTCTGCATTTACCTCTCTCAGGTATTTTGACATGAAAAAGTAACTAAGGCCCCTCAGCCCTCGGGTTACTTTTTCATTCGGGGAGAAGGACTCACTGTCCTGCCAAGGCAGGTCTTGAACCTGTGCTCCTCCTGCCTCCCTCACCTTCCCGAGAGAGGCCCAAGTCACTGGGCATGACGTAAATTCTTTTTATTTACTTATATGAGAAACACACACACACAACCACAGGGGGGGGGGGAAGGGGTCAGATGAGAGAGCATGGGCACACCAAGGCCTCCAGCCACTGTAATCACACTCCAGATGCTTGCGCCACCTTGTGCATCTGGCTTACGTGGGCCCTGAGCAATCAAACTTGGGTTCTTAGGCTTTGCAGACAAGTGCCTTAATGGCTAAGCCACCTCTCCAACCCCTTTAAATTCTTTAAACTACATTTGCAATTCAAGGAAAGCTGAAGAAAAATAGTCTCCAGGGCTGCAGAGATAGCTTAGCGGTTAAGGCACTTGCCTGCGAAGTCTAAGAACCCATGTTCAACTCTCCAGACCCCACATAAGCCAGATGCCCTTGTCACGTGTGAACAAGATGGTGCACCGTCTAGAGTTCAACTGCAGGGCTGGAGGCCCTGGTGCACCAATTCTCTCTCTCTCATATTTAAAAAAGAAACTTCCAAATAACCAGGCCCTTCAAGACCAGTTCAATAAAGACCAGGTAACTTTCTAGATATGCAAGAAGACAGGAGGGCAGGTCTATTCCCAGCAAGTATAATGAATCACTTTCTGTGAATGTGCTTAACCCTTCTGCAATTCTATTTATCCTCACCTTGAAATGAGAAGCTTCTCCTTTTGTTGCTCTGATTCATTTGTGTGGAGCTGAGGATCGAAGCCAGGGCCTTGCACATGCTCGGCGAGTATATTAACAGTGAGCTACACCACTAAACCAGAAACCTCTCTAAAAGGAACGAGAACTAACCAGAAAGTCTCCCTGGGGCTCAGGAGATGGCTCACCAGTTAGAGGCACTTGCTTGCAGAGCTTTGGTCCCTGTACTTAAGTAAAGCTTAATGAACAAAGTAGCACACGTGTGTAGAGTTTGTTTGCAGTAGTGGGTGTGGGAGTTTGAATGGATGCCCCCAATATATTTAGCATTTTATTAGTTTGTTGTTTGCATCTGCATCCACCTGGCTGGAGGCAGTGTCACTGGGCGGATCTTAAGGTGTGGTGATGGGTTTGAGATTTCAATCTAAAGGTATGCAAAGGGTGCCTAGCTGGAGTTCCTGAGGTGTGCTGTGCTGTGTGGCTTTTGGCTTGTGGCTTTTCTCTCAGTGTTTGGTCGTGTGAGAGCAGGCCAGCTTCTTCTGCCATTAGGGAACTCCCCTGGATCTGTAAGCTTCAATAAATATCCCTTCCTCCATAACTGTGCCTGGTCTAGAAGTTCATCTCAGCGAACCTGAAGCTGTCTGCTACACAAGGGTAGCTGGCATGTTCACTCTCAAATAAATAATTTAAAAAATTTAAAAAGAAAAAGGGGCTGTAGAGATGGCTTAGTGGTTAAGGCACACGCCTGCAAAACCTAAAGACCCAGGTTCAATTCTCCAGGTTCCACGTAAGCCAGATGTACATGGTGGCACATGCATCTGGAGTTCATTTGTAGTAGCTAGAGGCCCTGGTATGTTCATTCCCCCTCTTTCTCTATCTCCCTCCCTGTCTCAAATAAATAAATAAATAAATAAATAAATACAAATCTTTTAAAAAAGAAAAAAACTCCTCCTCTCAAAAGACTGTTCAGTAGACTCAATGCATGCCTTTGGGCTATCATCAGCAAGTTCTATAAGACCAAAGACCAGGGGCTAAGGTTCCCTTGGTTCTGTTTAAACAAAGTGGCTTTTCCCTACCACCCCCTCCCCCCCATCATCTCAGAAATTATCTCCTTAGTTCAGATAGAAGTGCATGGTATCTGCCACTCTCTCATTGCGAGAATGCAGCAGTAGAATGTCTGCTGGCATGGGAATTTGACCCAGTGATGCAAAGAGGCTGGCAAGGCATTTAAAAAAAGCTAGGCAGGCTTCCCCCAGCACAGAGGAAATCTGAAGTCCATGGTGAAGTATTCAAAGCACAAGGAGTACCTGGAACAGCTGCCTTTGACAAGCTAACTATGGTCCAGCTGGTTCCCCTGGGCTAGGGCAGTTTACTGTGAGCTTCCTCGAGTCACACAGGAGCTGATCATCAGGAAAGGCCCAGAGGGACCTCTAAAGGAGATGCCTTTGAGTAACAACCAGCAACAGGAAAGCCATTTCTGCCCGTTTCCATTTCCTTTCTCAGGTACTCTTGTCCATTTCACATAGTTTTCATAGTGCTTTGAGAAGTGTAAAACTTTACTTGGTGCACAATTCAAG
The DNA here is from genome assembly GCA_036365145.1 of Orientallactaga sibirica. Taxonomy (NCBI): domain Eukaryota; kingdom Metazoa; phylum Chordata; class Mammalia; order Rodentia; family Dipodidae; genus Orientallactaga; species Orientallactaga sibirica. The sequence continues at coordinate 20,400,318 of JAEOAD010000032.1, read as the reverse complement.
TCTCCAGAAGATCTTTCTTTGGAACCCTGGCTGCACATGCTAGGAGTGTGTCTCACCTGCTCAGACTGGGTCAGCTTCATGGCTTCAGAGAGATACTCTGCATGGAAACAAGAAAAGTGCATTACTGCCCAAGCACCATCGCTGTACCAGTGGGCTAACAGAAGGACTTTGACACTTCTCATGTCAGAGAACCAACCAGTCTGCAAAACTGATTTATACTTCTTCTAAAAGAGTGCCGATGGCAAACAAATGTCCCCTCACCCATCTTGAAGGTTTTTGCTTTAAAACCACTGTAGGGAAAGCAGGTCCAGTGGTGGCTCCAGCCTAGAATCCCAGCACATGGAGGCTGAGGTAGGAGGATGGCTATTTGAGCCCGAGGCCAGCCTAGGCTACCAGAAAGTTCCAGGGCAGCTTCAGTTCTAATGAAACTCTGCCTCAAACAAACTACTTACTGTAGGGAGGCTGGGGATAGAGCCATGGCAGAGCGCATGCCTAAGCAAGGACCCGAGTTCAATCCCAACAACACTGCAAAATGAACGTGGAGTTTCTAATTAAAAAACTGATGATCCAAACGTACTGATGCCTCATTTCACTGTGCTCACAAACGCATCAAGAGACTACCAGTGACTACAGCCATGTGAATACCTGTTCTTCATTATCTTGCCCATGACCAACAGCTTACCATGAATTAGATATTTAAAAGCCTTAAGAATAAGCCAGGCATCACAGCACACCCCTATGATCCCAGTGCTCAGAAGGCTGAGGCAGGAGCAGTGGTGGTAGTAAGCTGTGATCACAAAGCTGCAAGGATGACCCCACACCTTGCAGGGAGAAGCCCAGACAGTGAGCAGAGCCAGCAGGCCACAGGAAGGAGGCTGCCCACCGAGTGTATCTGGTGTGGCGATGGAGCTGCACGAGTTAATGCTCTACGTCTCAATTTTGCTTGGATCCTTCCCTCCTTGTATTCCTCTTTGGAATATGAATGGAATGTTTCCCTTATGCCATTTCATCTTGTGAATAACCTTTTTTTAATTCAGCTGAGAGGCCACACCTGAACTTGTCTGGAGTCTTGGACATCACTTTGGACTTTTTCTTTAAGCAATACTGTAAAATAGCTAGGAACATGGGAACTATTGGAGATGGACTAAGAAATATGAGCCTGTGTGGTTGAATGTTACAGGTAAGCTACTGACTAGCCCCCAAAGTTTCAGGTACTGAAGAAGACTGCTAAAGGGCGGTATGAGGTGAGCCCAGTGGAAGAAAATTAAGGTATGGAGGAATGGCATAGTGGTTAAGACACTTGCCTACAAAGCCAAAGGATCCAAGTTCAATTCCCCAGGACCCATGTAAGCCAGATGCACTGAAAAATGGAATGTGAAAGGACACAATGGACCTGGTCAAGTGTCCTCCTGTGCAGTCCTTGCCTTTAGACACACATAATGGAGGCCACCACCCAAGCTGATCTTCCTGACAGATAAAGGAGAAGTTCCAGGAATCCTTAACATAGGCCTTATTGCAAAATGCAGGTGTTTGCTGTTACGTAAGAAATGGGAAGACCCCTGTGTGCAAATGTGCCATGACCTTCCTGTGTCTCTTTGTTTCTAAACATCTTTGTGATTACATAGCATAGAATGTTTCTTGACTCTGTTCCACCTATGTGCTCTATGTAATGAATACCTTGTGAATTCTTGTAATATTCCCCCCCCCCCGTTTTACAGTAACTTTATGGTTTAACTCCCATCCTGTTTTCTATGAACATAATGTGGTTATTTCCAATAAAAGCTGACACTCCAAACAGTTCAATGCTAGACCCCAAGACCCCGAACTCTGGGGTGTAGACCTGCTGTGCATCAGCTTTTCTTCTTTTTCTTTTCTTTTTTTTTTTTTTACCCAATAAAACTTTGCCTCACCTTCCATGAGTCTGTAAGTCTTACTTGTGCGACACTGGACCCAGTTACATGCACAATGTGGAGCATGTGTCTGGAGTTCATATGCAACAGCTGGAGGCCTTGGCACGTCCATTCCCCCTCCCATCTGCCTCTCTCTCTCAAATAAATAAAAATAAATATTTAAAAAAGAGAATTAAGTCACTGGGAGCATGCGCTTTGAGGCTACTGGTCCAGGTGCCCGCCTTTCTATTGTCTCTCGCTTTCCAGCCACGATTAGGTGAACACACTCCCCTCACTACAGACCCAAGGGCTCAAGTGACCATGGACTGAAAACACTGACCAAAATTAGTCCTCCTGTAAGCTGACTTTAAGTACTCTGCCATTACAATGAAACCCTGCCTACACCAAACCTCAGGAGCAAGTTCTCACATAAATGTGCAAGTGCTAAGGTCTACCTGTGAACTCTGCACACGGCTCTTTCTTACATTAGCTTTCTAGGATGTTCCATCTGCTTCTACATTCCTCTGTAAAACACCCCAGCCTTTATGGACCGAAGTCTGTCACACACGTAACAGACGCTAACAATGGAAGGGCACAGTTCATCGTTGACATCTCCTGCTCATGACGAACTTCCCGGAAGCTCTCTCCCTTTGCAGAGACTGCAGGTGTCACACGCTGTGTCCCGTCTGGTGGCGATCCACATACGTCCATGGCCCTCTGCTGTTGTGACTTAAAATGTCTGAGTGCTGGGCCCGGCCACTCCTCAGACAAGTCAGAAGTCCCGTGACCAGGAGAAGCACACGGCTCTCGGTTCAGGCCCTCCTCCTCTATTCCTGGGGCACTGACGATGCGAAGCCTCTGCTTTCTGTCCTCTTGCTCACGTGTTTGCTGGCCTGCCAAGATACTCTCTGCTCTGGGCCTGCCGTGCCGTGCCGTCCCGTCCCATGAGGACTTTCCTCCTGACGTCCCCCACCTTGTCTCCACACATTTGTCTCTGTCTGAACTATGGTTTGTTTCGAATTCCCTTTCTTAATAAATAAAACAGATTTCACAGAAACAAGCTTCAGCCAACTGGAAATGCCTATCTTTGTAGACCCTGAACCTGAGTAACAGGACAGGCCGATAATGGGTGTAGTCCACACTAAGGGACAGGACAGGCTACCAGCGACAACACAAAGTGCAAAACCTCCAGCAAGCTGAGCACGGCCACTTGGGACACTTCACACAATGAAGTCTCACAAATGGATTTTGCGTAAGAATCGTTGTTTTAAGCACATCCCGGGGGCTCATGCTTTTAGTCGCAGCACATGGGAGAGTTCATATAGGAAGATCACCAGGAGTTCAATGCCAGCCTGGACTACAGTAATACCCTACCTCAGGAAAAAAACAAAAACAAACAAACAAACAAACCCCAGGGCCTGGAAAGATGACTCAGCGATTAAGGTTGTCACTTAGAAAGCCTAAGGACTGGAGTTCAATTCCCCAGTACCCACATAAAACCAGGTGCACAAGGTGGCACATAAGTCTGGAGTTTGTTTGCAGTGGCTAAAGGCCCTGGTGTGCACATTTTAAAAAAAAAGGAAAGGAAAGGAAAGGAAAGGGAAGGGAGGGGAGGGGGGGGAGGGGAGGGGAGGGGGGGGAGGGGGAGGGGAGGGGAGGGGAGGGGAGGGGAGGGGGGGAGGGGAGGGGAGGGGGGGGGGAGGGGAGGGAGGGGGGGAGGGGGGGAGGAGGGGGGGAGGGAAGGGAAGGGAAGGGAAGGGAAGGGAAGGGAAGGGAAGGGAAGGGAAGGGAAGGGAAGGGAAAACAAAGAACAATCTGTCTGTCTGCACAGCGGTAAGTCCCCTCCCCTCCACAAAGACTGGGGCATCTAGCTCAAAAGAACCCAAACTCTGGTTAAATTGCTTCCTTGACTGAACAAGGCTTGAAATGTGCCACTGAGTTCCAGGCTGACCTCAAATTTGACATCCTCTGCCTCAGCTTCCCAAAAGCTGAGATTAGAAGTTGTGCGACCAGACCCACTAGAAGCTAGTACTTCTTAAATCAACAGCAATTCCTATGCCACCAAGCCTGTTAAAACTGGGACCAGCACACCAACCACAGCAGAGCACTGCTGCAACAGTGAGGCCTCCCTCTCCAGCTCTGCAGTCGTTCTCCTGTCTGTCACCTGCTTCCAGCAAAGTCCGGGTTAAGACTACTTTTCAACCAAGTCAGTGACAAATACAACCAAACACTATGCTAAGGTGTGCCTGCCTTCTGAAATGCTCGTTCTAAATTCTCCACTGTTAATGGCTGGTAACAGCTACTCTAGCTCCTAGCTGTCTGTCCAGTCATCTGCAGGAGGGAATTACAGTCTAGTGAGCTGCTAATCAAGTTCCACAACAGATGTGGGTCATAGTGCTGACTTCTCAGAGCCTGTGGCTTCACAAACCGACCTTCTTTTCTACCAAATGGGAAACCGTGTCCTCACCCCTTCAAACTTGGCAGGAGTCCTCCCTACTTGCTCTCCTACCTTATCTGGTGAATGATCAATGCCACCGCTGTTCTTATCAAGGAGAACGCCCACCTTTTCCCAAAAGGAAGAGACATCAAGCATGCTCATGTCACACAATTACAAAGCAAACACTACAGTGTAGAGGCAGTGTCCATAACCATGTGACTCACCTTGGTGAGTTTTTCATCTCAGAATCACCTCTGATCTTGACCTTCTAGACAGAGAGTAGGACTTAGCTTGCCCTTAGCAGGCCTTTCCCTGTCACATTCTAAAATGGTTAACTGAAAGCCCATTCCTTTCAGACCATACTTCCATCCAGGATTGGAGTCGGTTTAGAAAAGAGCTCACTCCAACACATCAAACTAAAACAAACACAAGCTGTTTTAAACTGGGTCTAAACTCCAGACTGACGCAGTGGGGTTTACTGATCACAGTAAGTTCTAGCTCTATGATTAAAGCTGAGGTGGTCTGACAAGCTGCCCTTAACCGGTCTACTCCTGGGATGTCACAGAATTATTCTGCGGATAAGGAATTTCTGAAGCCAACAGCAGCTTAAGCACTATGGTCTGTTGTTGGCACTATGGATCAAACCCAAGGCCTCAAGCATGCTATGTAAGTCCTCTCCTGGTGAGCTGTATCCTCAACCCTCACAGCAGTTTTAAGTTTTCAAAGGCAAAACATCAGGTTAGGAATGATTTTTTTCTCCATTTATTTTCGTTTATTCATTTGAAAAGGTGAACTGGCCTTCAAACTCACTATATAGCAGATAACCTTGAACTTCTAGTCCTCTTGCCAACAGGAGTGCTGGGGTGACAGGTGTGTCATCATGTGGTTTATGTGCTGGGGATCATACCAGGAAAGTACTCTGCCAATACAGCCACTCCCCTAACCCATCCCCCTTACACAGATTCAGAATGTCTTGCTCTCAGTACATGGAGTATGTTGACTCACTCCACCTAACCTGTGCCACACATGGTGACCGTGGCCACTGAGGTTAGAGAACTGTGGGACTCATCCACCACATGGCTTTCTTAGATGATTAAACAGGATGATATGTTACCTTTGTAGGAACAATCTAAGTGACAGTAAAACACGGTTTAGGAAGAACTTACAATGCTGTACAAAACACCCTAAAACTCTTCATGAAAATATTCAAAGACTTATGGGGTACTTGCTGCGTTTAGACCTCCAGCAGGCAGACAGCGCTCCAGTGGCAAAAGCACTTCTTCAGCTGGGCTCAATCATTTGACCCTTCTGCCTCACCCCCTCCCACGTGCAGGGATTACAAGCGCGTGCCACCCACCACCTGACAAATTGTTGAGTGGGGCAAGAGGACGCACACCTATAATGTCCACATTCAAGAGGCTGACACAGGAGGATCACTAGAAGTCTGAGGTCAGCACAGACTACACAGAAAGTCTCTACCTCAAAAGAATTTTTTTTCTCTGAAAAAAATCACTGACTTCCAGGCGAAGCCCACTGCAGAGGACTTATCCAAACCAACTCTCACCGCATGGTTTGGGTAAGCAGCAGCCAAATGGCACCTGTTCTTTGCAAGGAAAGGTGGCTTTCATGAGAGGGAAGAAGTACAGACTTGTTTCAGAAAAGTGACTTTGGATGCAACATGAGTAACCCCTGCCCCTAAAAGCTTGAGTTCCTCTTAGGGGAAAAATGGACCTTGATAAGAAAATAGTACTTGTTTTGCTGGTGTATTTTATTTGGGGTTGAGGGTGCACTCTACTAAGCTCTACCTCTAGCCAGCCCCAGAAGCCATTAACTTTGACCTTCACACCTAAATGACAGCTACCATCACCATGTTACTAGAGTAAAATACTGCAGAGGGAGGCTAGAACTACAGGAAAAGCCTGCCAATATTTAGGGGCCAAGGGGCTTTGTGGAGTTATTTTATCAGTATCTTAGAAAACAAACTCTGAAGGTGAGCTGCTTGGGATTACTTACTGCTTTCAAAGCCTAAAACCACCAACTACTATTTGAAGGGTAGACTCCTTTTTACAGTGTCTAGGGACACTGGCAGACTCCTTGCCATCAGTTTCTGTTTTTAGGGACATGGATACATCTAGGAATCCTTTCAACACCCTACTAGTCTCATGGTTGGGAAAGGGATGGGGATCCAAAGTGTTCAGGTGAAATGTAATCAAAGCAGATATGTGGGGGCAGGGGGAGGCAGAAGCAAAGACCCAGCACAGATCACTGCTATCGTGTCTTCTGTTCCACATAAAGTGGGATGGTGCACGCTGGGGGAAAATTGCTCTTCATTCTACATCCAAAGTTTTTGTTGTTGCTGCTGTTGTTTTTGGACTTTTTGAGGTAGGATCTCTTTTCTGTAGCCCAGGCTAAACTAGAACTGGTATCCTCGATCAGCCTCCCAAGTGCTACAAAGTATTTCTTAAAGACTACTCACCCGTAGCCTTTTTGTGACAAGAAATTGCCTCTTCGTACTTCCCTGCAGCTAACAACCGGTCTGCTTGCCTGCTCTGTTGATGAGCCTAGAAGACAAAGGTGTGGGTTACTCCTAATTGTAAGACTTTTTGGCAATCTCTGGGGCTGGGGCGATGGCTCAGTGGGTAAAGTGCTTGGTACACAAGCATGATGGCCTGAGTTCGGGTCACCAGAACACACATAAAGCCAAACGCAGGAGCAATTGTCTGTAATTTCTGTCTTTCTGTGGCACAATCTCCAGAAGCTCACAGGCCATCCATCTGTCATACACAGTGGTGAACAAAAGACCTGCTTCAAAGAGGGTAGAAGGTGAGGGCAGACATCTGACCTCCACACATGTACTGATATGTAACTCAACACACAAAGATAATTTTTTAAAGTTAAAAAAAAAAAAGTCGGACGTGGTAACACATGCCTTTAATCCCAGCACAGGGGAAGAGGTAGGAGTATCACCATGAGTTCAAGGCCACCCTGAGAGTACATAGTGAATTCCAGGTCAGCCTGGGCTAGAGTGAGACCCTACCTTGAAAAAAACAAAACAAAAAATGATGTTACCAGGCATAAAGGCAATTAGAACTGATCTATAACTGAGCTGTGAAGGGAGAAGAGCTGAGAGCGGCGGTACCTGAAAAGAACCGGCACCTTCTCTCTCCCCACAAGCCGGCCACTCCACCTCAGGTACTCAGCTCCTAAGGGACCCCCACTCTTCCACTGCTCAGAGTCATGACGAGTTACACAGATTTTTACTCAAAATATGTACTTCCGTAATAGTCAACAAGATCCTTTCCAAGTAAGAGTTGTTTTTTACATTTCTACTCTGTTCAGTATGAAAGCTGCAATCTGAAAATCACATATCTGACATGATAAAATTCAAACCTTCCTTATAACAACTCATTCTTCCCTTTAACGTTAAAGTTACTATTTAAAAAAAAAAAAACACTTAAAAACGTACAATGTATGCTAGGCATGCTGGGATGTGCCTTTAATCCCAGTGGTAGGGGGATTGCAGTGAGTTTGAGGCCAGCCTGGGCTAGTGAGACCCTACCTCAAAACAAACAAACAAAAAATGTACAATTTTCAAATTAAGGATTAGGTTAACAATAGTTAAATATTACAGTGCAGACATGTCCAGGTTCACTTCACCAAAAGAGCCAAGGCATACTGAGAAGTTCTAAGAGCAATGGCTGAAATGTCAAATGTTCCTGAATGTAATGGTGGCAGGCTGACCTCCTTACATGTGTTATGTGCATTTGAAATTCTCCAAAGAAATCAGAGGACGTGGAGGCAGGAGGATTCGTAGTCATCCTCAAGTTACAGAGTTCAAGGCCAAAGAGACCCTAGTGAGAGAGAGAGAGAGAGAGAGAGAGAGAGAGAGAGAGATTGAGGTACCTCCTGCCAAGAGAGACACCAGTAATCTCAGCACTTGGGGAGCAGGATAAAAGGATGGCAAGGCTAGACTGGGCTATACACAGGTGTGTGATGAAGCAGGGAATAAGGACTGAAGGCCAGCCTGGGCTACAGAGGGAGACCCCCTATCTCCAAATAACCAACCAACCAAGGGCTAGAGGGTGTGGCTCAGAGGAAGAGCACTCATCTAGCTTGCCTAGGGTCTAGGGTCCGAGCTCAATCCCAGCATGGCAAAAAATGAAAAAAAAAAAGTCTCAGGCTAGATTATGGAACTTTGCTAGTCTCTGTAACAAGATTTACCTATTAAGAAAAATTTAAATCCATCAGTTTTGTGCAGGGTGCACAAGCCTGTAAGCCCAGCATTGACAGCAGGAGCCTTTACAGCTCAGGCTGGCCTTGAGTTTCTCCTAAACTAACCACCACCATCACCCAGTTCCTGTCTCCTGAGCTCACTGGTAGGGGCAGCTGGCTGTGCTGACGCTACAACCTGCAGGCAAATAACAAGACGCCCACTGGACTTGAACCAATGGTCGTTTTGTGAGGACCCTTGAACTTTGAAGCACTCTGTAGAAAGCTTTTCCTCAAAATATTCTGTGATTTTTCAGTATTGAGCCATCATGGTACATTACAAACTGGAGAAGCGCAGGAGACTTCTCTGCCTTCCAAGCACTCATGAATTTAGTCCCATCAACCCACAAACAGAGTGAAGGGCCAACTTAGTGACACTGGGAAAAGGCTTCTCAGCCCAGGTACCTGGGTGTGCTGCAGTGACCTGGACCCACAGTCATAGGTGGCAAAAGTCCAAATCTTGGGCTGGAGAGATGGCTTAGTGGCTAAGGAGCTCGTCTGTGAAGCCTAAGGACTCAGGTTCCATTCCCCAGGACACACGTCAGCCAGATGTACAAGACGGCACATGAGTGTGGAGTCTGCAGCAGCCAGAGGCTCTGGAGCGCTCATTCTTTCTCTCTGTGTGCCTCTGTGTCTCAAGTACACAAGTAAATTTTCTTTTGAGGTCCAAATCTTTAGTCTATGAAGTGAAGTAAAATTTCAAGTGAAAGGCTTATATGGCTCTCGTCATCACAGCGAACTATTTTACATGTACTGCATCCTTTACCAGGTACAGCTCTGAGAACCTGGCATCTAATGACTCCTCTAATGCTCACAACAACTTGCCCAAGGTCACAAAGCTATTAAGATGACGACGCAAGAATGCAGATCCCAGCCTGGCTGCACAATCAATACTTTTTTTTTTTAAGAAGAAAATCTTTTATTTATTTATTTGAGAGCGACAGACGGAGAAAGGGAGGGGGTAGAGAGAGAGAATGGGCACACCAGGGCCTCCAGCCACTGCAAACGAACTCCAGACGCAATGTGCCACCTTGTGCATCTGGCGTACGTGGATTGCGGGGAGTCGAGCCTCGAACCCCGGTCCTTAGGCTTCACAGGCAAGCGCTCAACCGCTAAGCCATCTCTCCAGGCCCACACTCAAGACTTTTTTTTAAAAGCACGGGCTTCTACCTGGGGCGCAGCTCTGCACAGTCCTGCATCGCCCCGTCCCCGAGCCCCAAGGCACCGACTCCCGGCGACCCCGGGGCTTCCAGGGTGCACGGCGCCACGTCCAAGGGGCCGTCCACCTTCCGCGGGCCAAGACAGGCTGTCGTGCGGAAAACCGGGCCGCGGCGGCCACTTGTTTGTCTCCCCTAGACACCCCGGGCGACTGCGCTGCCAGGGCCGGCGGGTCTGTTTTCTGGCCTTAATTGTTCTTTTCTTTGTAATTCGTCGTGGTCTTCGGCTCGGCAGTGTCAGCCAGGCCGGCCGGGGCAGGAGAACGGCCAGCGCGGCTCGGGGTCCCCGCCCGCCCGCCCGCCGGGCCGCACTCACCAGGTTGAGGGGCGCTTCCATCACCTCCATAGACGCCGCGCCGGGCCTCCGCGAGCGCTGCGGCGCCGCCCGCGCACATGGAGGGCGGCGGGACGGGACGGACGGACGGCGACACCCACGACCCGCCGCTCCCCTCGGCCACCCCGAGCCCCGCGGCCGGCGCACAGCGAGCCGCAGCCGCAGCCGCAGCGCTTCCTTCCTCCGACGCCGCGACGCCGCCACGCACGGCGTCCTGACGTCACGCGCCGGAGGCAGAGCGGGGGCTCTCCCCCCCCACACACCCCAGGCGAAGGCGCTGGCTGACGGACGCTCCCACGCGCTCACGCCTTCTTCTCGCGAGAGGTGGGGGGCGGCTTCCCTGACGTCACGTGAGGGGCGTGGCCTGGCTGTGATAGTGACATGGGTGTCTTCTGCTGTTGGCTTGTCCTTCCCCTCAACCTCCCTTTTCCCCAGGCCCACTGCCCCTCTCTCTCTCTCTCGTTCTCTCTTTTCCTCCCTCTCTCTCTCTCTTTTCCTCTCTCTCTTTTCCTCTCTCTCTCTTTTCCTCTCTCTCTCTCTTTTCCTCTCTCTCTCTCTTTTCTCTCTCTCTCTTTTCCTCTCTCTCTCTTTTCCTCTCTCTCTCTCTCTCTCTCTCTCTCTCTCTCTCTCTCTCTCTCTCTCTCTCTCTCTTTTCCTCTCTCTCTCTCTTTTTCCTCTCTCTCTCTTTTCCTCTCTCTCTCTCTCTTTTCCTCTCTCTCTCTTTCTCTCTCTCTTTTCCTCTCTCTCTCTCTTTTCCTCTCTCTCTCTCTTTTCCTCTCTCTCTCTTTTCCTCTCTCTCTCTCTCTCTCTCTCTCTCTTTCTCTCTCTCTTTTTCCTCTCTCTCTCTTTTTTTCCTCTCTCTCTCTTTTCTCTCTCTCTCTCTCTCTTTTCTCTCTCTCTCTCTCTCTCTCTCTCTTTTCTCTCTCTCTCTCTTTTCCTCTCTCTCTCTCTTTTCCTCTCTCTCTCTCTTTTCCTCTCTCTCTCTCTCTTTTCCTCTCTCTCTCTTTTCCTCTCTCTCTCTCTTTTCCTCTCTCTCTTTTCCTCTCTCTCTCTCTCTCTTTTCCTCTCTCTCTCTCTCTTTTCCTCTCTCTCTCTCTCTTTTCCTCTCTCTCTCTTTTCCTCTCTCTCTCTTTTCCTCTCTCTCTCTCTCTTTTCCTCTCTCTCGTTCTCTCTTTTCCTCTCTCTCTCTCATTCTCTCTTTTCCTCTCTCTCTCTTTTCCTCTCTCTCTCTCATTCTCTCTTTTCCTCTCTCTCTCTTTTCCTCTCTCTCTCTCTTTTCCTCTCTCTCTCTCTCTTTTCCTCTCTCTCTCTTTCCTCTCTCTCTCTCTCTTTTCCTCTCTCTCTCTCTTTTTCCTCTCTCTCGTTCTCTCTTTTCCTCTCTCTCTCTCATTCTCTCTTTTTTCCTCTCTCTCTCTTTCCTCTCTCTCTCTCTCATTCTCTCTTTTCCTCTCTCTCTCTTTTCCTCTCTCTCTCTCTCTCTTTTCCTCTCTCTCGTTCTCTCTTTTCCTCTCTCTCTCATTCTCTCTTTTCCTCTCTCTCTTTTCCTCTCTCTCATTCTCTCTTTTCCTCTCTCTCTCTCTCATTCTCTCTTTTCCTCTCTCTCTCTCTCTCTCTCTCTCTCCTTCCTCTCTCTCTCTTTTCCTCTCTCTCTCTCTTTTTCCTCTCTCTCTCTTTCCTCTCTCTCTCTCTCTCTCTCTCTTTTCCTCTCTCTCTCTCTCTTTTCCTCTCTCTCTCTTTTCCTCTCTCTCTCTCTCTTTTTCCTCTCTCTCTCTCTCTTTTCCTCTCTCTCTCACTCTCTCTCTGTTGCCATCTCTGTTGTCATCTCTCTCTGTTGCCGTCTCTGTCTGTTGACCTCTCTCTGTGTTGCCATCTCTCTCTGTGTTGCCATCTCTCTCTGTTGCACCTGCTCCCCCCCCCATTGACATTTGTCCTTCAAGAGGCAGATTGAGCTCTAGAATAGCCGAGGCTGGCCTCAATTCTGTCTCAAGATCCCTACCGTGTGTAAACCATTGTGTGCCTCCACCTTTGCTGTTTTAACAGTGATGTTCCAAGGCACTGAGTTATGCTCTTTGTGTCGTGGAAGTCACTCAAGAGTAGATATAATTTATGCTGCAAAGGGAACAGGAGAGGAATAGATAGAGTAGGGTGAAGGAATCTGGCTTAAACCATCTTGCGGCTTCTTACAGTGCTGTAAAGAGAAAACTCAGAGATCTGCATAGACTGTGCCACTAAGGAAGGGCTTGCAGTATTGCATGGGATGGGGGCGGAGTTGGGTAGGAAAGTAGAGCCTCTCAGGGGTGTGATTCTTAATAGGAAATACTGAAGTGCCAGACAAGACCATGTATCTCATAGAACCACTGTGCAAAGTTACAGCAATCCCTGGGCCATCCCATCTAGAGACACAACTAACATGTTTATTAAATGAGTCAAGGAGAGTCACTTACAACTCAACCACATGGTACCAGAGTGCTTGGGGACAGCAGGTGGTCCTGAAAAGCTGTGGGTACTCCCTAAGGCTCCCCAGGAAAATACTACCCTTGGGACTAGTCTAAGCCTGCATAGACCATCTTCAGGGGATACATCACATTGGAGAGCTGCCTAAAGCTTTCCGGGGGGGGGGAGAGAAAACACATTCCTGCATTTTTCTTTCCAAGAACGCTAAACTCTGACTTTTAAAATTAATTTATTTGAAAGACAGAAAGAGGGAGAGAGGGAGGGAGGGAGAGAGAGAGAGAAAAAGAAAGAGAGAATGAGAGAAAGGGAGGGAGAATGGGCGTGCCAGGTCCTCTAGTCACTGCAAATGAACTCCAGATGCATGCGCCACCTTGTGCATCTTGCTTATGTGGGTACTGGAGAATTGAACCTGGGTACTTAGGCCTCACAGGCAAGCACCTTAAATGCTAAGTCGTCTCTCCAGCCCCTGATTTTTATAACTGTGTGCACCCTGAATAATCTGTTTACTGTTGCTGAGATGTATAGCTTGCATACTCTATTTACTTTTAATGTCTAACTCATTTTTTGGAAAAAGAGAAAGAGGCAGATAGAGAAAATGGACACGCCAGGATCTCCAGCCACTGCAAACGAACTGCAGACACCACCCTGTACACCTGGTTTATGTGGGTCCTGGGGACTCAAACCTGGGTCCGTAGGCTTAGCAGGCAAGCATCTCAACTGCTGAGTCACCTCTCCAGTCCCAGTGTGCATACTCTTTTTAAAAAAATATTTTAATTTTATTTATTGATTTAGTTGAGAGAGAGTGAGAGAGATAGAGACAGGGAGAATGGGTGTGCCAGGGCCTCTAGCCACTGCAAATGAACTCCAGACGCATGTGCCACCTTGTGCATCTGGCTTACGTGGGTCCTGGAGAACCGAACCAAGGTCCTTTGGCTTGGCAGACAAGCGCCTTAAGTGCTAAGCCATCTCTCCAGACCCGCGGTGTGCAAACTCTTGACGTAGTAGCCCCTGTTCTAGGAATCCTGTACAGAAATATAAATGTAGAAAATATTGTAACAGTGCTCTCCTTACCTTTGAAATCCTTCAAATGACACCAGCCAAACCATCTGATAGGGCTTTGTGGAGTAATTTCTACATCAAATGGGAGTTTGGTATGGACTTTGTGAAACCATCTGCTTTATCCATTTGGTACCTAAAGAATGGTTTGTGGTTGAAGTCCAGAGTCCTCAGCAGGACACTGTGCTTTGGACATCAAATTTCCCATTATGTGGTACACCCCTTTCAACATGCAGATGTATTTTCTTCCTAAACTCAGGGAAATGATTTCATTTTTGTTGTTGTTTGTTTGGTGGTGTGGTTATTTGAATGGATGTTCCCCAACAGATTCCGTTTTATTAAATCTCCTTGGCTGGGCATGGTGGTGGCACATGCCTTTAATCCCAGCACTTGGGAGGCAGAGGTAGGAGGATTACTATGAGTTCAAGGCCACCCTGAGACTACATAGTGAATTCCAGGTCAGCCTGGACTAGAGTGAGACCCTTACCTCGAAAAACCAAAACATAAAAATAAATAAATGAGTAAGACTTCTTGGCTCAATGGAGACGATCAGATTATGGTCAGTATCAGGAACCTTCCATGGTCACCTCCTCTGGATATGATGTCGCAGAGGGAGTCCAGTGTACCTGCCACTCATACTGCTTGTGGACTGTACAAAGAATCCATCCCAAGCCCCACCTCTTACATAGTCACGAGACCTACAGGACCTGTCAAAGGGGCATTTGCAGATGTAGCAAAAGACTCCACAGCCGTGCTGAGCGAGTAGTAGCCTCTGAGGCCCATGACACACCAATGTCAAGACTAGCCAAAAATGGCCAGGGAAGAAGAGCCGATGTGGTCACCGAGGAGCTCCTAGCAGGTCTTCAAAGTAACCATGGTGGGTATTTTAATTAATTAATTAATTAATTAATTAATTTTTTTTTTTTTGTTTTTTTGAGGTAGGGTCTCACTCTAGCTCAGGCTGACCTGGAATTCACTATGTAGCCTCAGGGTGGCCTTGAATTTACTGCAGTCCTCCTACCTCTGCCTCCCGAGTGCTGGGATTAAAGGCGTGCGCCACCACGCCTGGCCATGGTGGGTATTTCTTTTCTTTCTTTATTTTTATTTATTTATTAGATACAGAGAGAGAGAGATGCAGAGAGAAAGTGAGAATGGGCATAGCAAACTGCAAACGAACTCCAGATGCATTTGCCACCATGTGCATCTGGCTTATGTGGCTCCTGGAAGAATCAAACTGGGGTCCTTAGGCTTCTCAGGCATGTGCCTTAACTGCTAAGCCATCTCTCCAGCCCCCATGGTGCGTATTTCTAACCCTCATCACAACATCGCTGTAGAATAAACACGTTGGGCCTGTCGACAGGAACTTCCAGATGCCCGAAAAGGCAAAGTGAAACTAACAGTGAAGCATTGGTGCGAGGAAATGGCCCAGGGACCAGTAGCACGCTCTCTCCTCCCAGCCTTGCGGGGCACGGGTAGCATAGGCAGGGAGTTTCTTACACAGTGCTCAAGTCCAGATGGAAAGACAGGAAAAGGGAAAAGCTCAAGACAAATGAAGACAAGTCCACCTGAAAATCACCCAAGCATCTTCCTGCCAGCCCTTAGGCAGCCATGAGATCACTGGGCCGGAGAGATGGCTTAGTGGTTAAGGCACCCTCCCCCAAACAAACAGGGCTAAGGAGATGGCTCAGTGCTGAAAGGTGCTTTGTTTGCAAAACCTGGCAGCCTGGGATTCAGTTCCCCAGCACTCATGTAAAGCCGGATACAAGCTCATCGCCAGTGTAAGTAAGAGATCCTAGCACGCCCATAATATATACACACGAGCACACACATACGCGCACATGTGCGCGCGCGCGCACACACACACATACCCTGGAAATAAATAAAATTTCAAAAAATGAATAAAATTTTTAAGTCAAAAAAGTCTTATTTTTAGAAAAGAAAAACCAGAAAGCCACCTAGTTTGTCTGCCTGGCTGGCTATGGCTGTCTTCCCTTACTTAAAAGCAAGGGGGGCTTGCTCACTTGCAGTGTCCGTCTTTGATATAAAAAGATCTAGTAAGTTCTGCTCTGTTACCAAATTCATCATAAAAAAGGGAAAACTGCCTTAAGAGAGGAAGGACGAGATAAAGAGGCAGACAGAGGGAGAGAGAGAATGGGAATGCCAGGGTCTCCAGCCACTGCAAACGAACTCCAGACACACGCATCACCTTGTGCATCTGGCTCACGTGGGTCCTGGGGAATCGAACCTGGGTCCTTTGGCTTTGCAGGCAAGTTTCTTAACTGCTAAGCCATCTCTCCAGCCCAGAAAACTGCCTTTTAACAGAAACAAATGACAGTTCTAGTTGTTGGTTTAACTTAGCCCGTTTGCTGGGCAGAGCATAACTCCCACGATGCTTCAGGTTGATTCAAGTGCATCTTGGAAATTTGAAGCGTTTCCCGAAATTTTCATTTATCCCCATTTCCCGACATGGTTAACTTGGACTCACACTGCACAGGCTTCCAAACATTTATTTGTACATGTACTCATTCAATTCCAACAGGCTCAAATTAGCAACTGGCCCGATGTCTTAACATTAGTAAGTAGCCTGGCTAGGTTGGATCTAGGTCTGGCTGGCTGCGGGCCCGGTTCTCCTTCTACTACAAGCAGCTAAATGTCTACTGGAATGACATCTGATGTTGGTAGCAGTAGAAATAGATTGTTGGGGCAACCCACTGCAATTACTTGGGTTATTTTGGGCTTTGCAAGTTCACAGTCCTGAGCTTTCCGAGATTCAAGCTAAACAGAGAGTTGCTATTGTTAGCTGTGTTCTCCTGCAGGGTATTTGCCAAAAACTATTTACAAACCAGACTGGGCAGGACCCTGCCATGTGTGTGGGGGGCGGGGGCTACAGCTGTGAGGCCAGCAGGCTCAAATGCCTGGACTGAGCCAAGTGGTCTGGTTGCTTCAGCAAGAGCCAGGATGAACAAGGCCAAGTTAAGCAGCCATCAGGCATTCTATTCAACGACGTTTAACAGAGACAAAACCAAGGAAAAATGTAAAATTTGGGGGCAGGTTTTTATGCACTTGGGTTAACACCTAAGCCAGTCAAATAAAGATAGAAGGTAGCAGTCCAATTAACTTGGTTAATGTTTCTCAAACAAGAAAGCAAAAGTAATCACTGCAGCAGCTTGAATGTCCTTGGACCACGTAGCTAGCTGGTGGTCCACCTTGGGGCTACCTGGTTTCCAATGATAAACATGTTTTACCTGTTGATTTGCACTGCGCGAGACACAGGGAAATCCCTCTCACCTGCATGCTTAATTTGAACCTCAGACTCTTAAGCTGAAGTGATCCTGCTGGCTCAGTCTCCACCAGAGCTGGGACAACAGGCACGTACCACCATGCTGGCATGCTTCAGTTTACATTTTCTTGCCAGATTGTTTGGAACCCTGAGATATCTTGACTGAATCCTTTTCAGCTATTATACTTTTGTTTGTTTCTTTTCTTTTTCTTTTTCTCTCTCTCTTTTTTTTTTTTTTTTTTTTTTTGAGGCAGGTCCAACAGACTGGCCTTTTTTTTTAATGCAAGAGAGTGAGAGAAAGACGGGGGGAGAATTGGCATGCCAGGGCCTCCAGCCACTGCAATCAGACTTCAGATGCATGCGCCACCTTGTGTGCATGTGTGACCTTGTGCACTTGCATTACTTTGTGTGTCTGGCTTATGTGGGACCTGGAGAGTAGAACATAAGTCCTTAGGCTTTGCAGGCAAGCGCCTTAACCACTAAGCAATCTCTCCAGCCCTGTTCATTTCTTTTCTTGAGATAGTGTCTCACTACACAGCCCAGGCTGGCCTTGAACTTGTGGTTATTGTCCTGCCTCAGTGCTGGGATTGCAGACACGTACCTGGCTCCAGTCACATCATTATCTCACTTGATCTCATCACATAGGAATGATGGCTGATATTCATTGTCAGTGTGACAAGACCTGGAATCATCTAGAAAATGAGAGTGTACACTTATTAGGTTGATCCAGGTGGGAGACCACCCACTTTAATTCTGGGCAGCACCATTCTATAGGTTGGGGGTCCTAGACTAGGTAAAAGGGAAAAGTTAGCTGAGCACCAACTTTCTGACTGTGAACACCTCATGACCTGCTGCTTCCGTTCCTGACTCCACACCTTCCTGGACTGTAAACTCAAACTGTAAGTCAAAATAAATCCTTCCTCCCTTAAAATGATTTTGTCAGGCATTTTGTCCCAGTAATAAGAATGTTCACTAATACAACAGACAATTGGGGCTGGAGAAATGGCTTAGCAGTTAAAACGCTTGCCTGCAAAGCCTAAGGACCCAGGTTTGATTCTCCAGGACTCACGTAAGCCAGATGCACATGGTGGCGCATGCATCTGTAGTTCATTTGCAGTGGCTAGGGGCCTCAGCACACCCATTCTCTCCCTCTTTCTCTTTCACTCTCTCTCTCTCTGTCTGTCTCAAATAAAGATAAACTAAATATTTTTTAAAATAATAAAATTTATAAAAACAATGCATTATCTCACATCATCACAAAAAGGTGAGTACAATCACTGTAAGATTTCTAAAATTTATAAATTTATTTATTTAAGAGAGAGGGCCTCTTGCTGCTGCACACAAAATCCAGAAAGTGTCACTTTGTTCATTTGGCTTTATATGAGTACTGGTGAGCCAAATCTGGGGGTTGTGATCAAGTGCTTTTAACCACTGAGTCTTCTTTCCAGCCTACACTGTAGGAATTTTTTTATTTTTATTTTTTTTATTTGAGAGAGCTAGCAAAAGAGAAAGAGAGAGAGAATGGGCACACCAGCAGCCTCTCAGCCACTGTGAACGAACTCCAGATGCATGTGCCCCCATCTGGCTAAATGTGAGACCTGGAGATTAAAATGGATGTTCTTAGGCTTGGTGTGTGGGTGCATGCTGGGCAACTCAGGTAAGAGGGGAACACTGTAGCTGTGGGGTGGGGCGGTCCTGGCTCTCGTGGGGGAACACTATGCTCTGTGAGAAGACAGAGGAATGATGAGGTTGTTCCACTCAGGAAGATGACACAGCAAAATGCAGCGCACCGGTGACCATCAGAAATAGTTCAGTTGCTTGGGGGTATAGCTCAGGAGTAGAGCATTTAACTGCAGAAATTAACTTGCTCAAAATTCTGGAAAATGCTGGAACCCAGAGATCAAAGCGCTGGAAGGGTGCATTCTCGTGAAGCGTTTCTCCTCGGTCTCTCTGTGTCCTCCTTGCTGTGGTCTTTTCTCGGTGTGCTCACGTCTCTGGCATCTCTCCTCTTTAAAATAACACCAGCCCTTTCGGATAGGGCCTCACCAATACAACCTCATCTAGTTTTTAAGTATCTCCTTAAAAGCCCCGTCTACAAGTAGTCACGGAGATTTAGGACTTAAACTGAATTTGGAAGACCGTGATTCACTCCATGACACTTTAGGTTTTCTCGTGGAATGTGATCTCTGTCATCAGGGCCAAGGCAGGGAGAGAATGAGTGGTTAGCCCGGGCTGCAGAGTGAGTACAAGGCTAGCCTGAGCTGCAGAATAAGGTCTCGTTTCAAAAACAAAACAAAACAACACCTAATGAGGGCTGGAGAGATAGCTAAGCTGTTAAAGGCACTTGCTTGAAAAGCCTTTTGGGCTGGGTTCAATTCCCCAGTACCCATGTAAAACCAAATGCAAAAAGTGGTACATGCTTCTAGAGTTTGTTTACAGTGGCAAGAGGCCCTGGCATGTCCTTTCTCTCTCCCTCTCTGTCTCTCTCCCTGCCAATAAATAATACAATTTAAAAAAACAAAACAAACAAACAAAAAAACCTGATGAGTCAGGTGTGGTGGCTCACAGCTTTAATTTCAGTACTCAAGAGGCTGATGTAGGAGGATTACCATGAGTTCAAGACCAGCCCAGGCTATAGAATGAGTTCCAGGTCAGCTTGGATTAGAGTGAGGCCTGGACTCAAAAAAATAAAAAGCGGGCTGGAGAGATGGCTTAGCGGTTAAACGCTTGCCTATGAAGCCTAAGGACCCCAGTTCGAGGCTCAATTCCCCAGGACCCACGTAAGCCAGATGCACAAGGGGGCCACACGCATCTGGAGTTCGTTTTCAGTGGCTGGAGGCCCTGGCATTCCCATTCCCTCTCTCTCTATCTGCCTCTTTCTCTCTCAGTCTGTCTGTCACTCTCAAATAAATAAATAAAAATAAACAAAAAAAATAAATAAAAAGCAAAACAAAACAAAAACCTGACTGGGTTTCCAGGAAAAGGTTCTTTTCCAAGGCTGGCTGATAAAGAATGGTGAGAAAGGTCTGAAAACCTGGGGTGGGGCTTAGCAGTGGAACATGTGCCAGACTTGTGTGAAGCAAGTGCCAGGCCCTGGATTCAACCCCAACACCAAAAAAAAAAGTGAAGATGAAGAACGTTTCAGACTGCAAATAAGCCAGTCAAACACCAAGGAGAGAGAGGAAGGGGAAGAGAGACAAGAAGGCGAGGAGGGGAGCACACAGCAACATTCAAGCATTTTGGAGGTGGAGACAGGAGGGTCAGAAGTTCAAGGCCCTCCTCAGCTACACAGCGAGTTTGAGGCCAGGGTGGACTGCATGAGACCGTGAAGAAAGAGAGATAGAGAAGAGAAAAAGGAAGGAAAGGAAAGGAGAAAGGAGAAGAAAGATGTGGTGGTTTGAATCAGGTGTCCCCCATAAACTCATGTGTTCTGAATGGTTAGTTCCCAGCTGATGGCAACGTGGGAATTGGAGCCTTGCTGGAGGTGGTGTGCTGTTGGGGGCAAGCTTAGGGGTGTTCTAGCCAGCTTCCCCTTGCCAGGGTTTGGCACACTCTCCTGCTGCTGTGGTCACTTGATATTGTCCAGGAGGTGATGTCCAGCCTCTGCTCATGCCCTGTTTTCCCCTGCCATCATGGAGCTTTCCCTTGAGACGGTAAGCCAAAACAAATAACTTCCAAATTTTTTTTTTAAAAAGTCAAAAATAAACAACTTTCCTCCCATCAGGTTGGGTGCTTTGTGCCAGCAACAAGAAGGAAACTGCCACAGAAGGGCAGCAGAAGAAAGAGGAAAAGAAAGCAAAGTGGAAAGGAAGAGAAGGGAGGGAGGGGAGGGAAAAGATGGGAAAAGAAAGGAAAGGAGAAAGGGAAGAAAAGGAGAGAGAAAAGTAGGAGAGGAAGGGAAAGGAAGGGGAGAGAGTAATTTCTAGAAGGGTCTACAGAAACAGGTAGAGAACATTGATCTTGAGACTTTATTTCTGGGCAGTGAAGAGCAAGCAGACTTGCATGGACCACTGTGGCCACAGGATGGAGTGGGAACTGAAGGCAGGAAGGGAAGTTCGAGGGACGAGAGCACGGTAAATACAATTGTGAGGACAGAGGGGAGTTTAAAGAATTGAGAAATCTTGCTGGGCGTGGTGGCGCACGCCTTTAACCCCAGCACTCGGAGGCAGAGATAGGAGGATCGCCATGAGTTTGAGGCCACCCTGAGACTACATAGTGAGTTCCAGGTCAGCCTGGGCTACAGCGAGACCCTACCTCAAGAAAAGAAAAGAAAAGAAAAGAAAAGAAAAGAAAAGAAAAGAAAAGAACAACAACAAAAAAAGAAAGAAAGAAAGAAAGAAAGAAAGAAAGAAAGGAAACAGAGAAATCTTCAGTATTCACAGAGCTCCATGATTCACAGAACTTGGAAGTAAGAATAAACTAAGGACAATGTTAGGTTTCTGAGCAGATTAAATGCAAACAGGTAGGAAGTTAGTACTACCGAGGGAGGGGGGATGGGAAACTCAGTTTTCGCTATATTGAGTTTCGATTCATGAGTCATGCCAGCAAAGACGTTCACAGCCTTATCAGCGAGCTGTTTTGATTCTCATTTTAGAGATTAAAAATCAGCCATTGGGGCTGGAAAGATGGCTTAGGGGTTAAGGCGCCTGCCTCCTAAGCCTAAGAACACTGGTTCTAATCTCCAGCGGTTCCAATCTCCAGGTCCCATGTTTAGCCAGATGCAAAGTGACGCAAGGGCGCAATGCTGCACTTGACCACAAGGGAGTGCACACATCTGGATTTCGTTTGCAGCAGCTGAGACACTGCTGGCGTGCCCATCTCTGTCTTCCTCTCTCTCTCTCTCTCTCTGTCTGTCTCTCTCTCTCTGTGTCTCTCTCCAAAAATAATAATAATAATAATAAAAATCAGCCATTGAAGGCTGAAGAGATGGCTTAGCGGTTAAGGCACTTGCCTGTGAAGCCAAAGGACTCAGGTTCGAGTCCTCAGGACCCACATTAGCCAGGTATACAAGATGGCACATGCATCTGGAGTTCATGTACAGTGGCTGAAGGCTCTGGTGCACCCATTCTCTCTCTCTCTCTTTTTCTCCTCCCTCCCCCACAGAAAATCAGCAATTGACGTTTAAAGACGTGAAAGCCAGAACTGGTGGAGCAGGTTGGTAACCCTAGCGACCCAGGAGACTCTGGAAGGATGATGGCAAGTTCAACACCGACCAGGGCGGTTTCAGTCAGGGCGATCTGATTGAAAACATCAAGTAAACCGAGGGCTTGCCTCGCGTGTGGGAGGGTCCAGTTTCCACGCCCACACTAATCTCAAGCCAAGAGCTGTACTTTGCTTTTTAAATATTTTAATTTTTATTTATTTGACAGAGAGAGAGAGAGGGAAAAAGAGAGAGGGGGGAAGAGAATGGGCACGCCAGGACCTCCAGCCACTGCAAACTCCAGCCACGTGTGCCCCTTGTGCATCTGGCTAATGTGGGTCCTGAGGAATGGAACCTGGGTTCTTTGGCTTTGCAGGCAAACACCTTAACCACTAAACCATCCCTCCAGTCCTCTTTTTAGAGTTCACAAAGTTTTGCTCAAAATTCTGTTGGATGTATTTCAGACTTTCCTGGGTCCTACTTTACTTATTTATTGGTGTGCTGAAGATGGAACCCAAGTCTTTGCACTGAGCTATAACTCAGCCCTTTCTGGATTCTGAAAAGCTGATACTGTGTTTGTGTCCTCAGCGGTGGAGCGGGCCTGAGACAGCTCCAGCTGCTAGCTCGAGGAGCTCTAACTCAGAGACCGCTAGTTATGGCGGGCTAGGGAGATGGCTCAGTGGTTGAAGGCGCTTGCTTGCCAAACCTACAGGCTCAGGTTCAATTCCTCAGTATCCACATAAAGCCAGGCACACAAGGTGGCCCATGCATCTGGAGTTTGCTTGCAGAGGACCTTGGTGCATACATACTCACACACACACAAACTCTCTAAGTAAATAAATAGAGGGATTAAAAAAATGTCAATGAACTCTGTCCGCATCCTTCACAGTAAATGTTAAGTGTGCTGAAATCCTTGACTCCTGGCTGGTGAGAGTCTTCAGCAAGACTCTGGAGCAAGGCACTCCTTTCCCTTCCCATGTCCCCTTAATTGTCCCTGTCCTTCTATCCTGCCTCACCTGTATTCTTTTTTGTTCACCTTTACTGTCTATATGACAGAACAGACCAGGCAGAATCTGCCAAATGCATTAATGTCTCCAGTGACTATCGTGACTCTTCCCAAGTGGGATAAAGAAGACTTCAGACAGTCTGGCGACAGCCCAGGACAGATGTTCCTGTCAGAGAGATCACACAAACACATTTCGCCTTTTAGGATGCATTGGATTCGGAGGTTGTGGGTAAAGACGTACCCTCTAAATAATGCAATGCTATGGGCCTGAACAAAGGGCAAAACTCAAAGACTTCAAGGTGCTAACTGGCTTCATTTGTACTTGAGAGAACTAGTCAAGACATCAGATCCTGCAAATTTTGGAACTGGAGAAGAACTGAGCATGGAGCAAAGTAGCAGTTTCTGAGTCCTGGCAGGGCTCGCTGTGTACTGGAATAACTCTCTGGCCCCAGTCCTGATGTCCTGACCTCTGAGGTTGCATCATCCTTCCCACAGTGGTTTCTGGAACAAATGGCAATAGCATGTGACGGACACGTCATGGTGGAGGTATAGAGTGTCGGTTATAGTTCCCTTCTCTTTCTCTCTCTCACACAATTCTTTCTTTGCTTCTTTTCTTTTCCTTTTATCTTTTTTTTGTGTGTGGGGGGGGCGGGATTCACACCCTACCTAGTTTTGGAATCATACACCAACAGAAATATTCATTCATTCGTAAGATTTTTTAGTTTCCTGAAAGGTAGAGAAAATTCTTTAAAAGCCACCTCTCTCAGAAATAGAGTATAATCCAGACATGGAGGTACATGACAAATCCTTGTCTATAGTCCTGTCTCAAAAAAAAAAAAAAAAAAAAAAAAAGAAAAGAAAAGAAAAGAAAGAAAGAAAGGGAGCAGGGGAGGAGGAAGGAAAAAAGAATCTAATGACAGACCAAATTAGGAAATTCGAAAGTTAAAAAAAAGGTAGCCAGGCCGGGTGGTCGTGCACGTCTTTAATCCCAGCACTTGGGGAAGGCTGAGGCAGGAGGCTTGTTGTGAGCTCAAGGCCAGCCTGAAACTACATAGTGAATTACATAGTGAATTTCAAGTCAGCCTGGACTAGAGCAAGACCCAACCTCAAAAAAAAAAAAAAAAAAAAAGAAAGAAAGAAAGAAAGAAAGAAGGAAGGAAAGAAAGAAAGAAAGAAGATTCCAAGGTTGAAATAAACTAGAAAATTCAGTTCAATTAGTGAGCCAGGCATTGTGGCTCACACGTGTGAAGCCAGCATTTAAGAGAAAGTAGTTCAAGAATCTTCAGTCGAGGCCATACTAGACTATAGTCAAGCTCTGCCTTGAAGAAATAAAGCAGAGGCTGAGAGGGTAGCTCCATGGGAGAGTGCTTGACCTAGCATGTACAAAATCCTGAGGTTTATCTTCAGCGCTGAAAAAAAAAAAAAAAAAAAAAAAAAAACTCTATTAAGCATTGTGACAACTATGGAATAATACTTTTTAAAGAAAGTGTGTGGGCTGAAGAGTTGGGTCAGTGGTCAAAGGCACTTGTTTGCAAAGCCTGATGACCTGAGTTTGATTTCCCAGTACCCACATAAGTCCAGGTGCCCACAGTGGCCCAGGCACCCGGAGTTCACTTGCTAGAGGCCCTGGATCGCAGAGCTTGCCATTTTCTTCTGTTCCTGAGCCCTGGTGTTTCTCTGTCTCTGCTCCCCACCAGACTGGGGGTTCAGATGACTATGGCTACAACCAGCTATTCAGAGACTAGGAGGGCCGCGGTTGGCCAGCCACATCCTCCGATACTTTCCCTGCAGAGTCTCATATTTTCTCTCTCTCTCTCTCTTTTGGCTTTTGTTTTTTTGAGGTAGGGTTTCACTCCAGCCCAGGCTGTCCTGGAATTCACTACGCAGTCTCAGGGTGGCCTCGAACTCATGGCGATCCTCCTACCTCTGCCTCCCGAGTGCTGGGATTAAAGGCGTGCGCCACCACGCCCGGCTTGAGTCTCACATTCTCTTGTTTGCTCTCCATAGCCATCGTCTCTCCTTGTCCGCCCTCTTCAGCTCTCCCCCACACCACACAGTCACCTCACTCTTAGTGGGTGACCGTCTTGGAAATGTCACCAGGAAAAGTGGGAGAAAACTGCGCTTAGCTACTTTCTCATCGCCGTGACAAGCCACCTGGCAAGAGCTTGAGAGGACGTGGGTCCATCATGGCATGGTGGCAGCTGGTGACATTGCTTCTGCAGCCAGGGAGCAGAGAGTGACAAATGCTGAGGCTCAGCAAGCTTGTGTCTCCCCTTCAGTCGGAGACCCCAGCCTATGGAATGGCACTGACTAGATTTGCCTGGGGGCTTCCCACCTCAATTAACCTAATCTAGACACCTCAATTTAGACACGCCCAGAGATCTGTTTCCATGGTGACTCTAGATCTTGTCAATTAGCATCAAGCATCACAGACGTGAAGGTTATCAGTGGCAAGGTTTCCCCTTCCTTTGCCCATATCTGCCAGTGGGTCCCAGCTACCTCCTCTTTACTTCCCATCATTCACCGTGTCCTCGGATCGCCATCATGATCCTTGCCTATCGTAAGGTCCCCATTCTAGCATCCCAAACCTCAGACTGGATTCTTTACTTCCTAATCTAGAAACCTCAACTTAGACACGCCCAGAGATCTGTTTCCATGGTGACTCTAGATCTTGTCAATTAGCATCAAGCATCACAGACGTGAAGGTTATCAGTGGCAAGAGTTTCCTTTCCTTCCTTTGCCCATATCTGCCAGTGGGTCCCAGCTACCTCCTCTTTACTTCCCATCATTCACCGTGTCCTCGGATCGCCAAGTATTGTTTCATGATCCTTGCCTATCGTAAGCCAGTCCCCATTCTAGCATGCTAGGCCAACTGAGCCCCATCCCCAACCCTCAGACTGGATTCTTTGAAGGACATTCCAATCCCAACCCCTATTTCCTTATGCTCTTGGCCACTGGAAATATTTTCCATATAAGAGTACCTTTGTAGGGCTGGAGAGATGGCTTAGCGGTTAAGGCACTTGCCTGTGAAGCCTAGGGACCCAAGTTTGATTCCCCAGTACCCACATAAACCAGATGCACAAAGTGGCACATGCTTCTGGAGTTCATTTACAGTGGCTAGCGGCCCTGGCATGCCCATTCTCTCTCTCTCTCTCTTTCTGTTTCTCAAATAGATAAATTAATACAAATATATTTTTTTAAAAAGAGTACCTTTGTGGCAAAGACAGAGGAGTTTGGCAGATGGAGAGTATTTGACTGACCTTGAACAACTCTTGTTTTTCTCATATCTAAATACAGATAATAGGGCTGGAGCGATGGCTCGGTGGTTAAAGGTGCTTGCTTGCAAAGCCTTACAGTCCATGATTGCTTCCCTAGTATACACATAAAGCCAGATACATTGGTGCTATACGCATTTGGAGTTCATTTGCAGTGGAAAGAAGTCCTGGTGCACCTATTCTCTCTCTAATAAGTGAATAAACATATTTAAAAAGTAAATACAGGGGCTGAAGAGATCGCTTAGTGGTTAAGGCACTTGCCTGTGAAGCCTAAGGACACAGATTTGATTCCCCAGAACCCATGTAAGTCATATGCACCAGGTGGCTCATGCACCTGGTGTTTGTTTACAGTGGCTAGAGGCCCTGGTGTATCTATTTTCTCTCTCTACTAAATAAATAAAAATAAAATATATTGTCGTTAACTACAGCTACCATGCTGAACAATAAGTACTGTGTATTTCCTTCTCCTGTCCTCTGACCAAACTCTCCAATCACCTCCCTGCAGTGACCACCATTCCACTCCTTACTCAGTTTTTTTTTGGAAAGCTGACCTGGAACTGACTCTGTAGCCCAGGTTGGCCTGAAATTCATAGCGAGCCTTCTTGGTGACTTCCCAGTTGCCCTGGGAACAGAGTAAACGATGGGTCATAATCTGAGGGACCAAAGAGTCTGGTGCTGACCACACCATATGTGGTCATTGGTAGTTGCCTGGACGTGGCGTGGATCTGTGCATATCTCTCGTGGTCAGTACTCTTCCCATAACCATCTTCACTACAGCTCCCAAGAGGCACAAGGTACAAACGTTGGCTTAACTGACACCTCTTGGCAGTGTGGTCCAGTGGGGTCTCCAGAACAGACAGCTGGGGGAGGTGAGCTGGGAGCACTGGCTCAGGGCTGCAGGTGTCATGAGATGGACGTCATTGATCCCACGGCTCTGTGACCCAAAGGAGGTGAGCTGGGAGCCGTGGCAGGGTGGCAGGGTGGCATGAGATGGGAGTCACTGATCCCGTAGTTCTCCATGACCAGGGTCTCCAGACAGTCTGCCATCTGGTGACTGCTGGGGTGACTCAAAACTCATCACAGCATGGCCAATAAGAGACCGCTGAGTGCCAAGTGCTAAGTGAGACATCTCTACCACGTCCTCGAAGGCTCAGGAAACATCCCTGAGGAGAGCTGGAAAGAATGTGCTAGCCAGAGGAAGGGGAGGAGTGCCCCGGGATGCTGTCTTCTGAATGGGAAGTGGCTGTTTGCTTTTATGACGTCACAGCAACCTGCACAATGTGGAGCGCACCCACAGCTCATCAAGGGTGGTGGAGGAGGGCAGGAAAAACAAAAAGACATCAAAGAAGGAGAGGGACTAACTGGCGAGAAGATGGGATTCAGTGAAAGGTGGATGAGGGAGGGAAGACAAAAGAAGGAAGTGGAGGGAGATTATGATCAAAAGATACATTGCACATATATGAAAATGATCAATAAAAACATTAAAGTACAGCTGGACATGGTGAGCCCAAGCCTTAAATCCAGCACTCAGAAGGCTGAGATAGGAGGAGCTCAAACAAAACAAGTTAAAAAAAAAAAAAGGCTCCAGCGGCCTGCTAGAGGAGATGTCACTGTCACTGGGGGGGATCTTATAGCCCAGGCCTAAGAGGTGTGTTCTGAGCTAGCTTGAGTTCTGGCTGTTTGCGTTTGCTGGCTGTTTGGAAGTGTCTCTCTGCTATGGGTCTATGGAAGTGAGCCAGCTTCCACCATGATGCAGTTTCCCCTGGAATCTGTATGCCCCAAACAAACCCTTTCCTCTGCCCCCTCCCCCAGTGCAGAGGGCTGAGCTCCATCACGCACAACTTGCTCCCGCTGTCTGGTGCTCAGACACTGGGCAGATGCTTCTGGTCTGATTTTTTGAGTGCGTGGGACCTCAACAAGAGCCTCCCAGTGTGTCAGGCTCCTGGACAACAGCATCAGGTTCTTCCACAGAGTCCGCAAGGCTCCCGGTAGGAGGTACCTTCATCAGGGCCCCCATAGGGAGGTAAGGGAAGGGCCTGGCTGACGCCCAAGGAGCTCCTTGAGCAGTGGTGGGGAGAGTGAAGAGCAGAGGTGACCCAGGTCCCAGTCTTCAGCAAGACCCAACGTGCCAGCTCTAGGGGATGGGCCTCCAAACCCACGCCCATGGATATGCAGGTCAGAGAATCCAGACCGAGCTGTGGTGGGTCAGGCTCTCTGAGGCCCAGAAGGGCCAGGTAGTGACTCAAGTCCAAGTCTCTCCCAAGACAGTCTTGAAAGTTTGCACCAAGGGTGTGACGTACACCTGTCATCCCAGCACTTCGGAGGCTGAGACAACAGGATCAAGAATTCAAGGGCAGCCGTGTGTGGTGGTGCACGCCTTTTATCCCAGCACTCGGGAGGCAGAGGTAGGAGGATCACCATGATTTCAAGGTCACCCTGAGACTACAGTGTGAATTCCAGGTCAGCCTGGACTAGAGTGAGACTCTACCTCGGGGAAAAAAAAAAAAAACAAAAAAACAGTGGTGCCCACCCTGAGGCTACATAGCAAAATCCAGGTCAGCCTAGGCTAGAGAGACCCTACCTTGAAAAACAAAAACACACATACACATTAAAAAAAGGGGGGGGTGCCTGGAGCGATGGCTTAGTGGTTAAGCGCTTACCTGTGAAGCCTAAGGACCCCGGTTCAAGGCTTGATTTCCCAGGACCCACATAAGCCAGATGCACAAGGTGGCGCATGCATCTGGAGTTTGTTTGCAGTGGCTGGAGGCCCTGGCGCGCCCATTCTCTTTCTCTCTGCCTCTTTTTCTGTCTGCCTGTCACTCTCAAATAAAATAAGTAAAAAATAAATAAGTAAAACAAAAAAAAAATTTTTTTAAAGAAAGAAACATAAAAGAATTCAAGGCCAGCCTAGGCTAAATCCTGAGTTTGAAGCTACCCTTAGGCTACATAGCAAGACTGAATTTCAAAAAAACAAAAACAAATATAAATTATTGGGCTGGAGAGATGGCTTAGCAGTTAAGGCGCTTGCCTGCGAAGCCTAAGGACCTAGGTTTGATTCTCTAGGTCCCACGTAAGCCAGATGCACATGGTGGCACCTGCGTCCAGAGTTCGTTTGTAGTGGCTGGAGGCCCTGATGCACCCATTCTCACTCTCTCTCCCTCTCTCTAATAAATAAATAAAAATAAATCTTTAAAAAATAAATAAATTATAAAATAAAATTCTTATGAAATATGATTTTTAAAAAGACAACTTACCAAGATGAATAGTACATGCCAATAATCCTGGCCATCAGGAGGATGAGGCAGGAAGATTGCTGTGAGTTCAAGGCCAGCCTCAGAAACCTTGCAAGACTTCGTATACACATGCAAAGACAAGAACATTTGCTGAGGCATTTTAAGTGTTCTTAGCAGAGAAAAAGCAATGGGTGTGAAGTAATACATACGCTAATTAATTCAATTTAGTCATTCCACAGTTCCACATATTTCAAAACAACAGGTTGTATGGAATAAATAAATATGATAAATATATATGACCTTTTTGCCAATTAAAAATACACTTATTTTAAAGAATATTTGTTATAAACAGAAGCTGTTGGATCTGATAAAGTTTAGGAATACTGAGTTTTTCAAAGTAACTTCTTTTTGAGACAGGGTTTTTCTCTGTAGCCTAGGCTGGCCTGTGTGAACACCACGTATCCCAGGGTGACCTCAAACATGCACAGTCTTCCTGCCTCAGTCTCCTAGGCGGTAGGATTTAAAGTCTGAGCCACCGGGCCTGTGCCTAGCTTTACTAACACATTGTTTTCCTTCCCTCTCTCCCTCCCTTCCTCCCTCCATCCCTCCTTGCCCCAGCCCTTTCTTGCTTCCTTCCTTTCTTCCTTTTTGGTACCAGAGACTGAACCTAAGGCCTCATCCCTAGCCTTCTATTATCTATTTATTTGCTTTGTTTGTTTGTTTGCTTGAGGTAGAGTCTCCCTCTAGCCCAGGTTGACCTGGATCTTACACTGTAGTCCCGGGCTAGCCTTGAACTCACAGCAATTCTCTTACCTCTGCCTCCTGAATGCTGGGATAAAAGGTGTGTGCCACCATGCTTGGCTATTTATTTATTTAATTTGTGTGAGTGTGGGTGTGCGCACACCCATGTGGATGCACCACATGTTCTGCTGCAAAGGAATATCTCTCCTGCTTTACACGTGTGGCTGGGGAGGTTCTGGATGAAGGCGCAGCTGCTTGGGCTAGGGAGTGGGGACAAGCTGGGTGGAGGTGCCAAAAAACAGGGAAGGAGACTCGTCTCTTCACTCCATACTTCTCCCAGCATTCCTCCTGCACTCAGACAACTAGGGGTCTTGGGGGGGGGGTCTTCCAGAAAGTCTTGGCAGGATTTCCTCTGTGCTTTCAAGAGAAACCCATGGTGTGGGTGGGTGGGAACAGGAACTGGATCCAAGGGAGCACCGTGGGGTCCCTGTGCCTACCCCAGGCCTGGACATGGTCTTCAGGCTTTGCAGAGATGGCTTAGGGAACTGGTCAGCCTTGTCTGAACAGGCAGAGACTGGAGGCTGTCATCTGAGTCATGGTCAGCTGGACACCACAATTAACTCTGACCTCTTTTTTTTTTTTTTTTTGGCTTTATAGGCTGATTGGTTAAGCAAGGTGCAGCTGACACATACCTGACTTTATCTGAGGTCATTTGGATCTGGGACAGCCTGCAAGTATAGTTATGTTACAGTGTTGAGTCATATGCCAACAGGGGACAGCTTCCCTGTCTGCAGTTTACAACTACTGTAGATAGTTCTGGACGCAGGGACTCTCGGCAGAGGGATCCAGCCGGAGCTGCAATCCACTCCTAGCTTCTCCCACCGTGTCTCGTGGCAGGCATGGGCTTCTTCGGTGTGGGAAGTGTGTTGCTTAATTGATTCTTAGATACTGCCTTCTCACTGAGACTTGGGACTGTGACCTACCTGGAAGGGAAAATGTCTTGTTTTTCCTTTTCTTTTTAAATATTTATTTGAGAAAGAGAGAGAGAGAATGAGCACGAGACAATATGGGCACACCAGGGCCTCTTGCTACTGCAAAGAACTCCAGCCACATGTGTTGTTCTGTGCGCCTGGCTTTACGTGGATACTGAGGCATCCAACACAGGCAGTCAGGCTTTGTAAGCAAGCACTTTAATTGGAAAAAAAAAAAAAGTGCTTCAGTCTCTCCAGCACTCAGCACTTCTTTATCTTTCTGTCTTTTCTTTTTTTTTTTGCTCATGTGCCTAAAGCTTTTAATGATGTCTGGCATACAGCACACCACAGTCCAAATTTGTAGAAGGAATAACTAGAGAACAATTGCCCACACCATGGCCTTTTCCTTATTGTTTTTTGTCACAAATTCTCCCTCTCGGACCCCAGGTCTCTCTTAATTCTCTCTTCTCAATGCCCGCATTAAGTTGCTCAGCATTAATTTAATTCTGTGTTGAGTTCTTAACTCTTTTTTCTTCTTTTTTAAAAATTAAAATTATATTTTGGATGAATACATCATGTGTTGGTGCCATCTTTTCCCTCCTCCATGCCCCCCATTCTGCAGGGGCCCCTCCTCAGTGGGGCTGTGGGTTTTATGCTGTGGGAGCAGCAGTCAGTTACTGGGGGGAGGCAGTGCCTCTGGGCAAGACATCCCAATCTGTGACTCTTAAAATCTTTCTGCCTCTTCTTCCACAAACTTCCCTGAGCCTTAGTGGGTGTGTGTTAAGTCTACCTCAATGGTGGGCTCTTAAAAGCCTCTGGATTTCTGCTTTGGTATGTGTTGAGTCTCCTCAGTGTCTGTCTCCTGCACCCTGGTGCTGATTGTAAGGATCACCATGTGTTGCAGGTCACATTGCTGGCAGAAAACACCCAAACAAGAGCAGCTTGGCTTACAGACTGGAGGGGAAGCTCCATGATGGCAGGGAAAATGATGGCATGAACAGAGGTGGACATCACCTCCTGGCCAACATCAGATGGACGATAGCAACAGGAACAGGAGAGTGTGCCAAACACTGGCAAGGGGAAACTGGCTATAACACCCATAAGCCTGCCCCCGACAATGCACTGTGTTAATTCCCAATTGCCATCAGCTGGGGAGGCTAGCATTCAGAACACCTAAGTTTATGGGGGACACCTGAATCAAAGCACTGCTCCATGGAAGCAGCACTCTTGCTCGTCTCCCCACTTCCTCTGTGGTTTCACCTGGGCCTTGACTGTTATGTGAGGGGTGGTTTATCTCCTCAGGTCTGGCTACCTTCTGAAAGAGAAAAACAGATTTCCACACACGCTCACCCTCTGGAGAAGGGGCTCTGAGCATTCTCTCCAGCACTTTTAAAAGCCTCTCTTTTATTCGCTTTTTGTTTTTAGAAATAGAGTCTCATAAAATGCAGATTGGTCTTGAACTTGCCAAGGGTGACTGAATTTTTTTTTTTTTTTATTTGAGAGAGACAGACAGAGACGGACAGAGACAGAGAGGAAGAGGCAGAGAGAGAGAGAATGGGTGCGCCAGCGGCCTCCCAGCTTCTGTGAACGAACCCCAGACGCGTGTGCCCCCTTGTGGTCAAGTGTGGCATTGTGCCCTTGCATCACTTTACGTCTGGTTAAACGTGGGACCTGGAGAATAGAACAGGCGTTCTTAGGCTTCACAGGCAGGTGCCTTAACCGCTAAGCCATCTCTCCAGTCCTGAATTTTTGATTCTCTTGTCTTTTTCCTTCTAAGTGCTTGGATTATAGGCATGCACTACCATGCCTGGCCCCGGGGCCTCCGTTTGAGTGTTTGCAACAAGCAGAGCTGCCCAATAGGATCCTTAGTGCAGTATCTGATCTTGAGCGTCTTAGAGGCTCTGATGCATGGTGTCCTTGATGCCTTAGGCTCATGCCAACACTGCTGGCATCAGCACAGCCCAAAGTGGGGAGCCAGCTGAAGTCTGTGAGTAGGAGTGCATACCCGGGGGAGAGGGGAGCAGCTCTCAGCGCACTGGTCTTTGATATGGCTGGATCACAATGTCAGCTTCTGTAGGGAGTTGAGCCTGGCATTACTGTAGCCATCTTGGTCATAGTCTCCATTTTGTCCACCTGGTGATCCTGGCATGCACCTCAAACCCTGTAAGACAAACAGAGTTGTCAAAGATAGTCAGGTGGGCACGATATGTCAGCCATTGACATCTGGACGATGTCGTCACTGCTTTTGAACAGATGACTGCTGTCGTTTCAAGGCAGAGGCTCACTGTAGCCTAGGCTGACCTGGAACTCACTCTGTAGACCCTGGGGGCCTTCGGATCATGGAGATCCTCCTACCTCAGCCTTTCAAGTGCTGGGGTTAAAGGTGTGCACCTTTGTGCACGCCTCATATCAATGGTTTTTTGTTGTTTTTAGTTACTTATTTATTTATTTTTAACTATTTTTTTTCTGGTGTTTCTAGGTAGAGTCTTGCTCTAGCCCAGGCTATCCTGGAATTCACTATGTAGTGTCAGGCTGGCCTGGAACTCACAGTGATCCTTCTACCTCTGCCTCCAGAGTGCTGAGACTAAAGGTGTGTGCCACCACACCCAGCTTTTTTTTTTTTAAACTTTTTCTTTACAACCTCTATACATGTAAATAATATACCATAATCATAATCCCCTCCCACAACCCTCCCTTGTCCCCCCCCCGTCCTCCCCTCAATCCCCGCCTCTATGGAACCTCTTTTTCTTTCTAACTAGTCTCTCTTCTTCTTTTTCTTCTTCTTCTTTTTTTTTTTTTTTGGTTTTTTCAGGTAGGGTTTCACTCTGGCTCAGGCTGACCTGGAATGAACTATGTAGTCTCAGGGTGGCCTTGAACTCATGGCGATCCCCCTATCTCTGCCTCCCCAGTGCTGGGATTAAAGGTGTGCATCACCACGCCCGGCCTCTCTCTTCTATTTTGATGCCATCATCCTTTCCCTCTCATTATGCAGGTCTCCTGTAGGTCGTGTCAGCCACTGGGAGGTCATGAATACCATGGCCACGTTGTGTCTGGAAGAGAGATTGCAAAGCACTCCTTCCCTTCCTTTGGCTCTTGTAATGCATAGTGATCCTGAGCTTTGGAGAAGGTGATAGAGATGTCCCAGTGCTGAGCCCTCACATCAGGTCTTCTCAGAACCTTGGTGAGTTGCTGAGCTCTGAGTCTCCCCAGTAGTCACTGCCATCTACATCTGTGTTTTTAAAATTTTTTATTAGAGAGAGAGAATGGGCCTGCCAGCAGCCTCTCAGCTGCTGTGAATGCACTCCAGACGCATGCGCCCCCTTGTGGTCAAGTGTGGCATTGTGCCCTTGCATCACTTTTTTTTTGCGTCTGGCTAAACGTGGGACCTGGAGATTGGAACGGGCTTTCTTAGGCTTGGCAGACAGATGCCTTCACCACCAAGCCATCTCTCCAGCCCCGTGTTTTGTTTTTTAGAAGGGCCTGGTATGTTCTGGTTGGCCATAGTGTACTTTCATGTGACTTAGCATATACACCCCTTCTGTCCACCTTAGTCCTGCTGTCACCTCCAATATGCCTCTGTTCTAGAGATCTATCTACATGTCTAGGTGTGCAGGATCTCTTTCTCTCTCTGTCTATCTCTGTCTCACTCTTTTTTTTCTTTTGGTGATACTCCTGCCTCACCCTTGAGTGCTGGCATGGATAGCCTTGGACCACACACACTCAGAATATGAGGAAAAAACCATATCAACTCATTTTATGTGTTCTGCTCTTTATTTCTTTATTCTTTCTTTCTTTCTTTCTTTTTTTTTTTGAAGTAGGGTCTTTTTCTGGCCCAGGCTAACCTAGAATTCACTCCGTAGTCTCAGGGTGGCCTTGAACTCATGGTGATCCTCCTACCTCTGCCTCCCGAGTGCTGGGATGAAAGGCATGCACCACCACGCCCGGCTTCTTTATTTATTTTTGTTATTTTTTTCTACATCAGGTCATGTATTATAAGGTATGCCTTTATTTCTTCCATCCTTATACATTTTCTGATTCCTGTTTTCACATTAAATATTACAGAAATGGTCACTTGGCTCTACTTTAATTAAAGAATCTCTTAATGTCATCTGCATTTCATTAACCCCCCCCCCAAAAAAACCCCATTTGATTATGTTTATTTTTACACAGGTTTATGTGATTGTACCATTCAAGACCCAGGCTGAAACATACTCCATATGGAGATCATGATTATTCATGCCCATTCTGAGTAGGTATTCGTTAAAGCCTGCGCTGTGGTACCCTATTAGATGTTTGTTCTGACCTTGGTAAGACTTGTAGGTCCATTCATTGTTTTCCTCCTTGGAAAAGAAATAATAAAAAAAAAATTACCAAACACACGGTTTTCCTAGTTCCAAGTCTGTGTTCCGCCACACCCTGTCTGGACTTAAAAATGCAACCTCAGATTTGAGCTTATTATGGGAAAGTACTTCCAGACACTGGACTGGCAAGCAACAACTTCCTGCCCCCACTCCATCCAAAGGAAAGAGAGGAATCAGGACAACTTTACAAGTGCTTCTTGGAAAACCAGTCCAAGGATCTGTTTGGGGGTGTGTGTGTGTGTCTGAGTGTGGTGGTGTGTGTGATGGGAGATATACTCACACGTGTGTACAGATGCGCGTGTCCCATGAGCACGGGTGTGGAGACAAGAGGAGAGTATTGCATGTCTTTCTGTTATTGCTCACCTGTGTAGTTCCCTGAGGCTGGTCTCTCTCAACTCAGAGCTGCCACGTGTCAGCCATCCCCTCAATCCGCTACACTGGGGTTACAGACATGTGTGACCACCCCCAGCTTTTTACATGGGTGCTGGGGAATCAAACTGGGACAATTTCAGGCCCTCCAGTGCTCTTAACTGCTGAACCCTGGGTTCAAGTATCTTGAACTTTTCTCTGGACCAGGGAATTTTGGGTTTCAAGGTGTCTGGTCTTGTTATGGTTTGTGTATGCGTGTTAGCAGATTGGTTGCTACAGTCATGGTAATTTCATGTTACTGCCCACCAGGACTGCAAGAGCCCATGTTTCTGACCCAGGAACATGTGTCTGTCTCCACCAGCCTGCTGTTAATGAGTAATAGTAAAGGGTGGTTGGGGCTGAAGTCATGGTTCAGCAGTTAAAGGAGCTTGCTTCCAAAGCCTGCCAGCCTGCCGTCAGCTCCCAACCACCCACATAAAGCTGGACCTGAAAAGTGGCGCAAGCGTCTGGCATTCTGTTATTAGTGGCAAGAGGCCCTTGTGCACCCCTCCAACCGCACGTGCACACACAATACACATCAAATAAGTAAATGTTTATTCAAAAACAAAAAAAAATGGTGGTTGATGGCATAAAAGGGTATGATGGGCCATCTTTATTCTTTATGGGGAAGTTTGCAGTGTTAAAATAAATAACTTCTTCTTCTTCTTCTTCTTCTTCTTCTTTTTTTTTTTTTTTTTGAGGTAGGGTCTCACTCTAGCTCAGGCTGACCTGGAATTCACTATGTATTCTCAGGTTGGCCTCGAACTCATGGCGATCCTCCTACCTTTGCCTCCTGAGTGCTGGGATTAAAGGTGTGCGCCACCACGCCCAGCTTAAAATAACTTCTAAAAATTCACTTAATTCATAGGTCAAAGTAGCAGCAAGCAAGCCAATGAGACAGCAGTGAGATTCAGCTAAGAATTTTTTCTGTCTTCTTTGACTAGTATCAACCCATGCAGGTTTTTATTTTGTGTAAAAAAATTTTTTTAGTTTTTAAATATTTTATTTATTTATTTACTTGAGAGAGAGAAAGAGGGAGGGGGGAGATAATGGGTGCGCCAGGGCCTCCAGCCACTGCAAATGAACTCCAGATGCATGCACCCCCTTGTGCATCTAGCTTATGTGGGTCCTGGAAAATCAAACCAGGGTCCTTTGTTTTTGCAGGCAAATGCCTTAACTGCTAAGCCATCTCTCCAGCCCTTTTTTCTGTAAAATTTTTAAAAGATATTTTTATTTATGAGAGAGGAAGAGAGAAGAGAGAGAGAGAGGGAGAGAGAACGAGAATCTGGCTTCATGTGGGTACTGGGGACTCAAACCCCAGGCCAGGAGGTTTTGCAAGAAAGTGCCTTTAACCGCTGACCGTCTCCCCAGCCCGTCTTTTAAATTTTTATCGAGAGCTTTAATATATAAACATAATGCAAGTTGGTCGTATTCCGTCTGGATTCTCCCCTCATACCCCGTGCAGGTTTTCAGTGCTGGTCTTTTTCAGCTAACAATCACAGGACTATCACAGCGCAAGCTCTTGCAGAGCTAGTGTAGTACGGAGCACGGGCTGGGGGTGGGGGGGTGGCAGTGTCCCAGTTTGGGGAACTAAGGGTGGATTTCAACTCTGTTTCCCTCTGCCGAACCAGCAGGCACGTTGAACAAACGCGGAGACACAGCAAGAGACATCGGCCGTGGTGGTCCCATGCAGTTCCAAAATATGTCCGCTAGGTGTCTCCAGCGACCATCATTCGCGGAGATTTCTATGTCCTTAGGCAAGCTGGCAGGTGGTCTACGCTGAATTTCTAAGAACTTGTGTCGTCAGTCTTTTAGAATCTTGGAATGATTTCTAGAATAAGCCATGAATGGGAACATATTAAAAATACTCATTTTAGAGCCGGGCGTGGTGGCACACGCCTTTACTCCCAGCACGCGGGAGGCAGAGGTAGCAAGATCACAGTGAGTTCGAGGCCACTCTCGGACTACATAGTGAATTCCAGGTCGCCTGGACTAGAGTTAGACCCTACCTCGAAAAAACAACAACAACAACAACAACAACAACAACAAAGTAACAACAACGTACTCATTTTAGGGCTGGAGAAACGGCTCATAGGTTAAGGTGCTTGCCTGCAAAGCCTCCTGACCGGGATTCAGTTCCCCAGTACCCAACATAAAGCCAGATGCACAAGGTGGCACATGTATCTGGAGTTTGTTTGCAGTGGCTGGAGGTCCTGGCGTGCCCTTTAATAAATACTCATTTTAGAAGGTCAAATCCTGATCTCATATTTACACAATGTGATTTCTGGGGAAGTTTTCTTTTCTAAATGTGTGTTTTCTAAATGTCAGTGGGGAAGGAGGGAGGGAGCAATGGAGAAAGACAGAATAACAGACAGATAGGGGCTCAAGAAACAGTTCAGGCTGTCCTCAAGTTCCCTGTGTAGCTGAAGGTGATACTGAACTTCTGACCCTGCTGCGTCCACCTCCCAGTGCTCAGAGCCCAGGTGTATGTCACCAGTCAGGCGTACCTGGTACTGCGGGACCTAGGTGTATGTCACCAGTGAGGCGTACCTGGTACTGCGGGGCCCAGTGTCCAGCCCCAGGAACTTTCTCTCTCTCGTTTTAAAATATTTTATTTTGATTATTTATTTGAGAGATATGGAGAGAAAGAGGCAGAGAAAGAATGGGCACGCCAGGGCCTCCAGCTGCTGCAAACAAACTCCAGATGTATGAGCCACCTTGTGCATTTGGCTTATGTGGGTCCTGGGGAATCAAACCTTGGTCCATTGGCTTTGCAGACATGCACTGTAATCACTAAGCCATCCCTCCAGCCCCAGGAACTTTCTCTTAATGTAAATGGTTTTAAAAAAACCTCAAATATTTTGGTGATGGAGGGATATATGAGAGAAAATGTGATTATTGAGACCTGGGAATCTGACCTTATGTCCGTTACAGCTGGCATAAAGAACAGAGCCCAGAGCACTCTGCACTGTGCCAAGGTTGCCAGTGTGTCATCAGGTCACTTTTGTTATTCCACATATGGATTTGGAAGAGTTCTTTTTTAAATTTTCTTTTATTTTCTTGAGAGAGAGATAGAAAGAGGTAGAGAGAGAGAGAGAGAGGGAATATGGGAACACCAAGACCTCTTGCCACTGCAAATGAACTCCAGACACAAGCATCACTTTGTGCATCTGGCTTTACATGGGTGCATCAAACCCAAGCCATTTGGCTTTGCAGGAAAACACCCTTTACTGCAAAAAGATGTGCTACAATCTTTCCCACACTTTTTTAAAACTTATTTTTTTAAATATTTTATTTTAGCCGGGTGTGGTGGCACATGCCTTTAATCCCAGCACGCAGGAGGCAGAGGTAGGAGGATCACCATGAGTTTGAGGCCAACCTGAGACTACTTAGTGAATTCCAGGTCAGCCTGAGCTAGAGAGAGACCCTACCTCAAAAAAAAAAAAAAAAAAATTTTTATTTATTTATTTGAGAGAGGGGAAGAGGCAGAGTGAGAGAGAGAGAATGGGTGTGCCAGGGCCTCCAGCCACTGCAAATGAATTCCAGATGCATGTGCCACCTCGTGCATCTGGCTTATGTGGGTCCTGGGGAATCGAATCGAAGTCTTTTGGCTTTGTAGGCAAGCGCCTTAACCGCTAAGCCATCTCTCCAGGCCTTTTCAAAGCTTTTTATTTGGAAATAATTTCAAACTGAACAAAATGTATGCTGTTTGGCTCTCTAAATCAACTATAAACAAAATCTCTCTAATTTTTCCACCATCACCATATCATCATACATCCATTTTTGTGCCTTCAAAATATTTTTATTTATTTACTTGTGGGGGGCGGAGGGCTTTCCAGGATGTGTATATACCACTTTGTGCCTCTGGCTTTTAGGAGCACGGGGGAACTGAACCTGGGTAAGCAGGCTTTGCAAGCAAGTGCCTTAAACTACGGCATCCTCTCCCTAGCAGCCTATTTTGTGTGTTTGAATTGGACATGTAAATTTTATGTTCTCCCCAGTGGTTTATTTACTTACTTATTTTGTGTGTGTAGTTTGGGGTGGTGGTGGTGTGTGTGGCTGTGAGCATGTGCACAGATGTGCTAGCAGGTGTGGTATGGGGGGGTGGTGGTGTGTGTGGCTGTGAGCATGTGCACAGATGTGCTAGCAGGTGTGGTATGGGGTGGTGGTGGTGTGTGTGGCTGTGAGCATGTGCACGGATGTGCTAGCAGGTGCTCAGGTGAGAGGAGAACATCAGGTGTTGTTCCTCTCTTGCTCCACCAGGGAGTTCCTTGAGAGAGTCTCTTCTTGAATGCAGAGCTCTGGTTTTCGTGAACCCCAGGATTGGGGTTATAGGACTGGGTGGCCATGCCCAGCTGTTTATGTGGGTTCCAGCCCAAATTACCTATTTTCAAAGGACTTTTCTTTCAACTTGTCTTATTTGGCTCAGCAGACAAGAGTTTTTTAGGTTGTGCATTTTTTACTCTTTCTTTTTTAAAAAATTTTATTTATTTATTTGCTAATTTGAGAAAGAGACAGAGAGAGAGAAAAGAGAGGTAGAGAATGGGCACACCAGGGCCTCAGCCACTGCAAATGAACTCCAGATGCATGTGCCACCTTGTGCATCTGGCTTACATGGGTCCTGGGGAATTGAACCTCAGTTCTTTAGCTTTGCAGGCAAGTGCCTTAACTTCTAAGTCATCTCTCCAGCTCCTGGTTTTGTAATTTTTTTTTTTTTTAGAGAGAGAGAGACAAAGAGAAACAGAGAGAGAATGGGCATGCCAGCGGTCTCTCAGCTGCTGTGAACGAACTCCATAAGCATGTGCCCCCTTTTGGGCAAGTACGGCATTGCCCGCTTGTGTCACTTGTGTCTGGCTAAATGTGGGACCTGGAGAATCGAACGACGGTCTTAGGCTTCACAGGCAGGCGCCTTAACCGCTAAGCTATCTCTCCAGCTCTGATTTTGTATTTTTTAGACCAAAGTCCTGTTACGTAGTCCAAGGTAGCCTCAGACTTATGACTCTTCTGCCTCAACCTCTCTAGCACGTGCACTACCAGACTTGGCTCAGACAGTAACTGCTGGAATGCTCATTTTGTGTTCTATAATGAACAGAGTCCCACCCACTTTCCAAAACTTAAAAATATTGAGCATTTCGAGAAACTTTGCCCACCAACATTAAAGACTCTTTGTGAAGCGGTAGTTCTCACACGATTTTGGAAAACCTGGAAATGTGCTGAGTGGGACTAGAACTTTCAATATAATAATAACAAGTGCTGGCACCTGGCATGGCACAGCATCTGTCAGTGTTATCTCCACTGTGACGTGAACCTGGATGAAGAGACAGTGAGGCAAGAAAGCAGGCAGGAAGCCATGGTGGGAGAGAGCTGTCACTCACTCACAGGTTGTTGTAAGAATAGACCCCTCATAGCCAGGTGTGGGGGTGCACACCTTTAATCCCAGCACTTGGGAGGCAGAGGTAGGAGGATTGCCGTGAGTTAAAGACTACCCTGAGACTACATGGTGAATTCCAGGTCAGCCTGGACTAGAGTGAGACCCTACCTCAAAAAACAAAACAAAAAGAGTAAAATGGTATTGGTGTCAATTTACTGAATTAGACTTTTTTTTTTTTCAAGGTAGGGTCTCACTCTAGCCCAGGCTGACCTGGAATTCACTATGTAGTCTCAGGGTGGTCTCAAACTCATGGCAGTCCTCCTACCTCTGCCTTCCAAGTGCCAGGATTAAAGGTGTGTGCCACCACACCTGGCTGAATTAGATTTTTAAAAAAATTTATTTGAGAGAGAGAGAGAAAATGGGTGCTCCAGGACCTTCAGCCACTACAAACGAACTCCAGACACACGCACCCCCTTGTGTGCATGTACAACATTCTGCA
Organism: Orientallactaga sibirica; assembly: GCA_036365145.1. NCBI lineage: Eukaryota > Metazoa > Chordata > Mammalia > Rodentia > Dipodidae > Orientallactaga > Orientallactaga sibirica. The sequence continues at coordinate 20,358,377 of JAEOAD010000032.1, read as the reverse complement.
CTTGGGTCACTGTGCATCTGGCTTACATGGGACCTGGAGACTCAAACATGAGTTCTTAGGCTTTGCAAGCAAGTGCCTTGACCACTAAACCATCTCTCCAGCCCTGAATTAGATTTTTTAAAAAATATTTTTAAAAATGTTCTAAAATTTTTTTGAATATTTTATTTTTTTTTTGAGAAAGAGAAAGAGGCAGAAAGGGTGGGGGAGAATGGGTGCACCAGGGCTTCTAGCCACTACAGATGAACTCCAGATGCATATGCCACCTGGTGAATCTGGCTTATATGGGTATTGGGGAATTGGACTTGGGTCCTTAGGTTTTGCAGGTAAGTGGCTTAACCACTAAGCAATCTCTCCAGCCCAAATATTTAAAAAATATTTTTATTTTTATTTATTTATTTACAGAGAGAGAGAGAGAGAGAGAGAGAGAGAGAGAGAGAGAGGGAGAGAATGGGTGTGCCAGCACCTTTAGCCACTGCATATGAGCTCCAGGCACACGCACCACCATGTGCATCTGGCTTACGTGCGTTCTAGGGAATCGAATCTGAGTCCTTAGGCTTTGCAGGCAATCACCTTAACTGCTAAGCCATCTCTCCAGCCCCGAGTTAAAATTTTACAATCGTCTAATTAAAGTACAGATATTGGTGGAGTGAGAGTTCCTTCTAGAGAAATATCTTTTAACCCATCGCCTCCTCCCCCAACTACAGTCTTTTGATCTCTCTGTTGGTATACATACCTGGTTCACTAGCTACTCCCCACGTCGCCACCTGACTCAAGGAGGGAGCAGTGCTATTTTGACTAGGCTAGACCCCGTTCTAAACTTGGTACCAAGCAGTTCCCTCTTCCCTTTTGTTAAGACAGAGTCTTGCTATGTAGTCCAGGCTGGGTCTTGAACCCACGATCCTTCTGCCTCAGCTGGCTCCTGATGTTAGGATCACACACTGCTTAATCTCTTCTTTTAATGCTCCCCCCCCCCATTTTGTACTCACACTCTCCCCAGTGCCTCCCTTTCCCCTCACTCTCCAGTGCTGCTTGCCTCTGCACCATGGGTGACAGACAGCATTCGCCTGTGCAGCTCTTTTGCGCTGTGAAGTTTTATAAGACCTTCTCTGTGTGTGCGTGCGTGTGTGTGTGCATGCAGGTGCATGTCCATTTATGAGCGTGTGCGTGTGCACGTGGAGGCCAGAGGACAACCTGGGGTGTCATGCTTCATGTGCTGTCCACTTTATTTCGAGACAAATGTCTCACTGACCTAGAACTTGACTGATTAGGCTAGACTGGCTGGTCATCCCGCTCCAACCATCTGCCTGTCTCTGCTTTGCCAGCACTGGGACTACAGGCTCAGGCTACCACACTTGGGTTTTGGGGAATGAACTCTGGTCTCCTTCCTTTCCTTCCTTCCTTCCTTCTTTCCTTCCTTCCTTCCTTCCTTCCTTCCTTCCTTCCTTCCTTCTTTCCTCTCTCCCTCCTTTCCTCCCTTCCTCCCTTCCTCCCTCCCTCCCTTCCTTCCTTCCTTTCTTTTTTTGGTTTTTCAAGGTAGGGTCTCACTCTGGCCCAAGCTGACCTGGAATTCACTATGTAGTCTCAGGGTGGCCTTGAATTCACAGCAATGCTCCTACCTCTACCTCCTGAGTGCTAAGAGGCGTGTGCCACCATGCCCGGCTGGTCCTCATACTTTCAAGGCAATCTCTTTACCCTCTGAGCTGTCTCCAGTCCCAAGACCCGCACTTGAACTTGATGATCCCCATCTTACACTTCACAGAGAGAATGCTGGTCTTTTGTGGTCTTCAGGACTGGGCTCAATCAGCCTTCATATAATAAGTGTAATGAGTTAGGCACTCAGGGACAGAGGAAGAAGGATTGTGAGTTCAAGGCCAGCCGGTGCACATAGTGAGACCCTGTCTCGAGCAAAACAGAACAAAGACAGAGAGAGAACTGTAATAATAAATGCAGTGAATTTGAGATAATGAAAAGAAAGCTGAAAGGGACCCCCTCCCCCCCCCCTTCAAATGTCATACGGGAGTTTCCTGAGTTCATTCATTCACTTAGCATTGACTAAGTGCCTGCAGCAAGCACTGTGTAGTACTCAGGAGATAGACTGTAGGTGGTAATAAATAAATCCAGAAATAATGAATTCACAATAAAATATAATACCATGGTGAGTCTTACAAAAATGAATGGGCAATGGTACATCTCCTTTTCTTTTCTTTTTTGCTTTCTTCTTATTTTTTAAAAATATTTTATTTATTTATTTGAGAGAGAGAGATACAGAAATAGGCATGATTATGAGTGTTCTAGAATGTTTCCTCTTCCAGCCACTGCAACCCTGCTCCACTGGCCCCCGCTTCTGGCTGGTTCTAGCCCTTCTCCTTCTGCATTTGCCTGCCTCCCCGCCACCCCCACACGCCTGGCACTGTGCCGCCATCTCTCCAGCCTGCAAAAATTTTTTTTTTTAAAGGCAAATGGAAGCAATGGGTCTCTCTCTGGCTGGTAGTAGACCCAAACCCCAAAACCACTAGTTTGTTTCCTCTTCCAGTGCCCTACCCTGCTCCACTGGCCCCCGCTTCTGGCTGGTTCTCCTGTCTTCTTCTGCATTTGCCTTCCTGCCGGAACCTAGATCTCTGCTGCATCCTTGGCTGCAAAAATCAAAATGGAGCCAGTTCTCCTCTGGCTGGTAGTAACTGGGACCCCAAAACCACAGTTTGTTTTCATTACGTTGTATCATCAGTCCCTGCTACCTCAGTGTCTTCCTGAAGAAACAGGGACCTGATCCCTGTTGCATCCAATGGTGACAGATCAATGCAGCCAGTCCTCTCAGGAAACTGGGACCCGAGAAAGGTTGTGTGCAATGGTGCCTTACCACAGTACGAAGAAACAGGGACCCGAGGAAGGTTGTGTGCAATGGTGCCTTACCACGGTACGCAAGAAAAAACAGGGACCTGAGTCACAGCCTGTCAAGGGAAAGCTATATCTGCCCCACGAATCACAACATTTGGGTAATGTAGACATCGTTGACTGATACAGGCACCAGCTATTACAAGCAAAGATTTTAGTATCATTAACAATTTTATGTATTCAGTTGTATGTGTGTGTGTGTGTGGGGGGGGGTCCTGCCAGAGCACCTGAAAACAAACACCAGACGTTTGCATCACCTTTTTTTTTTTTTTTTGGTTTCAAGGTAGGGTCTCACTCTGGCCCAGGCTGACCTGGAATTAACTATGTAGTCTCAGGGTGGCCTTGAACTCACGGCGATCCTCCTACCTCTGCCTCCCAAGTGCTGGGATCAAAGGCGTGCGCCACCACGCCCTGCTTTGCATCACTTTTTGAAACCTGCTTATGTGGGTGTCTTGGAAATGGAACCCTGGGCTGGCAGTCTTTGCAAGCAAGCACCTTTAACTGTTGAGCCATTCTCACTGCCTGCAAAAATAGTATTTAAAGTGGCTTGGGCTGAGGAGTCGCTTATCAAAGCCAGTACAGCTTTTACTCAGCAGAAGTGTTATTTGCATTATATTCAAAGGTAAGTGGCACAGCTGTATCTATGTGCACATCTTGTATCTGCCTTTATTGTTCCCTATTCAATGACCCAGCTTCTGGACTGTTCTGACTCCTTCTTCCTCCCTTTAATTGCATAATACATGAAGATTCGTAATTTTTTTTGTTTTGTTTTTTTGAGGTAGAGTCTCACTCTAGCCCAGGCTGACCTGGAATTCACTCTATAGTCTCAGGGTGGCCTTGAACTCATGGCAATCCTCCTACCTCTGCCTCCCAAGTGCTGGGATTAAAGGCGTGTGCCACCACGCCTGGCAAAATTCATAATTTTAATAATATATTATCTTATATTGTTTGATTTAAGTTACGTTGACTTTGGCGCTTCGTTATTCATTGTCTTGATTTATTTGAAATTGCTTCTTCCAGTCTATTTAGTCTCAAGATTTTAAATAGTTTCATACTTTGTCCAAATGAGATTTTTTTTTTCTTTTCTCTAGGCAGTGTCTCACTGTAGGCCAGGCTGACCTGACCTGGCACTCCCTCTGTAGCCCTAGGGTGGCCTCAAATTTACAACGATCGTCATACCTCAGCCTTCCAAGTGCTGGGATTAAAGGCTTGTACCACGACACCCAGCCCCAGTGAAATGTTGGACATGTGTGCAAAGCTTAGAGGATCTCATGTCTGTTGGTGAAGTCCTGTCTACTCAATCTTTCTATAATAAATATTTTGTCAGTGCACACAGATGCAGTAGTGGTCCTTGGATAACTGACTTTTCATCTCATTTTATAGACAAGAGCAGCAGACTTAAATGCCAGCCCAAGGAGTGGAAAGTTGGCTTTCCTGTGGCTGTTATTGAAAACACTCAAAGAGCGTCTAAGACTTTAGGAAGCTTGTCAGTTTCCCTCTTCAAAAGAGCTGGGCTATGAATGGACCCAGGAGTGGAAGACCCTCCGCCCCTACCAGAGCTTCCAGAGTGGAATTTGTGAGTGGGCGGGAATCACTCCACTGCTATTTACCTGCAGAACGCTGCTTTTGACACCCATGATGAGCCAGCGTCCTTTGACTGTCACCTCCTCGGGAGGGAGGCAGGATTCCTCAGCCCACACTCTGCCTGGCACTGGCTTCTCTGTGAGGGCTTTGTATCTGCTGTTTTGCCAGACTGTGCATTTTGACGGAAGGCCCAGTCCTCCGTTTTGTCACTGTAGGGAGACCTCCAGAGCCTCCCACACGGCCGTGTCCTCAAAGGGAGCTGTGGACGCTGTCCCCTTTGAAGAAGCACTTTGGGAACAAAAGGGATTCCCTCATGGGCTGGTGTGCCTGATGACTCTTCCTTTCCCACCACTTCATACAGAATGCCCTGACAAATGTCTGTTTGTAACATCTCCGACCATCCGCTGCCAAATAAATGCATGAATAAAGCCCCGGGGGTCCAAACTCCTGTTTCAACTCATTTCACAGTTCAGGTTGCAAGGATGTGATCACAGATGTATAAACAGATTCAAAGTATGGTAGAATTCAAACAAGGCTGGGTAGATGGCTCAGTCGATTCAACACTGGCCATACAAGCACGAGGACCCATGTGAAAGCAGAGCGTGGTGGCTCACACCTGCAGTCCTAGGGCTGGGGAAGGGGAGGCAGGAGGATTCCTGGGCTTACTGGTTAGCTAGTCTAGGTGCCTGTGTGGGTTCAGTAAGAGACGCTGTCTCAAGAAAATGGTGTAGAGCAGTCAGGGAAGAAAACGAATGCAGCCCTCTGACTGCTGCATGCAAATGTGCACCCACACATATATGCCTGCACACACATACTATACACACATATGCATGCAAAAAAAAAGAGAAATAAAACAAGCTTGTAGCTCTTTCGTGGGCTTTTAAAACTATGTTTTTAAAAAGATTTTATTTTTATTTATTTATTAGAGACAGAGAGAGGGCGAGTGAGAATGGGTGCACCAGGGCCTCTAGCCACTGCAAATGAACTCCAGACCCATGTGCCCCCTTGTGCATCTGGCTTACGTGGGACCTGGAGAATCAAACTGGGGTCCTTAGGCTTCACAGTCATGTGCCTTAACCACTAAGCCATCTCTCCAGCCCTAAAAGTATGTTTTATTGATTTATTTGATAGAGAGAAAGAGACAGATAAGAGAATGGTGTGCCAAGGCCTCTAGCCATTGCAAATAAACTTCAGATGTATGCACCACCTTGTGCATCTGGCTTTATGTGGGAACTGGGGAATCAAGCCTGGTCCTTAGGCTTTGCAGGCATGCACCTTGACGGCTGAGCCATCTCCCCAGCCCTTCCATGGGTTTTTTTTTTTTTTTTTTTTATTATTAAGGCTGACCTGACATAGGGTCACTGGTCCTCCTAGTCCTCCCAAGTGAAACACACGCCCAGCTTAATTATTTGAGACATATCACTGGTCTAGTCTCTGAAACCCATTAATCTGTATACGTAGAGCAGAAGTCTGCCAGGTGCCAGCTTCCCACGCTGAGCCAACCTCCAGCCTCGAGCCACAGTGCCGCTGAGGTCTTCCACAGAGAGGGGGCCTAGACTGCATCAAAATCAGCCTGTGTTCTGAAGGTCTTTGGAGTAGAATGGGAAAGCCCAAGCTTGGTCCAGCCTTACCAGGTCACATTGAGCTGGATGCGACTGCTCTGGTCCTGTGATTATCAACCAGGCAGCCTGGGCTCCTGAGTCCGGGTGGGACCCAAACCTGTTGTCCTGGGAGGGGAGCTGCGAAGAGGAAGTTGGGCTCTCAGGGCATTCCCGACAAACCCGCCCACGACCTGCTGCTGACACCCTTGTCCTGACCCAGCCTTTGTCACAGCACAGGATGAGACAACAATGGGAGGCCAGCTCCCATGCCGCAGCAGCTCCCACTAACCTCTCTAGGTGCTGGTGAGAGGCCCGAGGCCTGGGTGGAAACTCGCGCTGCCCCAGCAGGCCCGAGCTCCTGAGAAGCTAGACCGAGTCCAGGGGGCTTTCCACCACTTGGTGAAACTGGTTTCACTCGCTAACCCTTCAGCTTACTTCTCTGCGTGCTCACCTCTCCACCCTCACTCCACCGCCCACTTCTTGGGCCTCATATTCTCCACCTTCATGCCCAACTCACTTGTAAGTTCAAAATTGCTTTGCTTACATAGTCCCCTTTATAACACACCTCCGAGCTTCCCAAGTGGACTGGCAGTTAGTAGGGTACTTAGAAAATCCCTTTAAGGGGCTGGAGAGATGGCTCAGCAATGAAGGCACTTGCCTGTAAAGCCTACCAACCAGGGTTTGATCCCCCAGTAACCCATGCAAAGTCAGATGCACAAAGTGGCACATGCACCTGGAGTTCCTTTGTGGAGGGGCTGGAGGTCCTGGTGTGCCCATTCTCTCCCTGGGTCTGTGTCTCTTCTTTCCATCTCTCTCTGCTTATAAATAAATAATTAATTAAAGAATCCTTTAGAACTTCTCTAATTCTTCCTTTTCATCCTCCTCCCCCTTCTTCTCTCCATCCCCTGTTTCCTCCTATCTCTTCTTCTCCTTTCTTTTTCCTCATTCCCTTCCTCTTTCCTACTTCTTCCTTCTTCTCCTCCTTCCCCCTCCCCCTACTTCTTTCTTTTTCTCTTCCTGATGGGCTCTTTGGTCCCAGGGACACTCTAAAAGTACTGGAAGATGGGCCAGGTGTCCCCATAAACTTAGGTGTTCTGAATGCTAGGTTCCCAGCTGATGGAGATTTGGGAATTAAAGCCTCCTGGAGGCAGTGTATTGTTGGGGGCGGGCTTATGGGTGTTATAGCCAGCTTTCCCTTGCCAGTGTTTGGCACACTCTCCTGTTCTTGTTGTCCATCTGGTGTTGGCCAGGGGTGATGTCCACCCTCTGCTTGCATCATCGTTTCCCCTGCCATCATGGAGCCTCCCCTCGAGTCAGCCAAAATAAAGCTTCTTTTCCCCCACAAGTTGCTCTTGGTCGGCTGTTTTTTGCCAGCGATGTGACCTCATTGCAACAGGCACTGTCACCCGTGCTGTGTTGGACATTGTCATTTCCTGCCCCTCATCCTACACTGGGGACCTGGGTGACTGGACCTGTCTTCCAAGCTGGGAACCAGACTGGCATGAAATGGTAGGAGAGTAACCCTGTATTCCCATGATCCTTTGCTTCACTCTCCGTCTGGCAGGTTGGGCAAAGGAAAGAAGAGGGAGTCAAGGCTCAGCCAGTGTTACCTGACAGAGCCAGGGTGTTCTGTGAGCTCTGATAAATGAAACTCTGAAAAATAAAGTCTGAGACTGGGGATGATTATGAGAGCAGCTTGCAAGATGGCACTTCAAACAGAGCAGAGCACAGAGGCAGAGACAACCAGCCGTTAGCAGTGCCTAGAGTTCTGACCAGGGCAAGTTACCCACACAGTTCAGTTGGTACTAAACATCTGCTCACGTGTTTCAATCTACCCATCTCACCTCATTACCACCTTTCACCAGAGAACCCAGGCACTCAGGCTGCACCCAGCTGGATGACTTGCCCTCCTGAAAACCTGGCAGGGCCCCAGACTAAACATGACAGCGATGTTTGGGCAAGAAAGACTGAGTCGTAGTCCAGGTTCCCCCTCCCCTCCGACAGGTCCCTTATTAAACAATCAAGTGATGGTGAGATCTGGGGCTCTCATAAGAAGAGAAAGAGTTTGAGATCAATTGTTGGTGCTGTTCATAGTCCTGTCTGGTGACCTCTGTATTCTCGTTCAACTGCTTGGTGCTAGGAGAAAGCCCTGGGCAGGTACAATGTGCCTACCTGGCCTCTTGGGATGGGGAAACACAGCCACACGGTGTTCTTTTTATCATCCCATCCAAAGGCTGCAGGGCTGGGACACCTGGCATGATTAGCACTAATTCCACTTAGGAGCTTCCTGCCATGGCTCAAGACCTGACTGGGTGGCATTCTCTTAGCTTCATGCTTTCTGCCATGCCAGCACTAGGCTGTCCTGCGGTGCAGTTTTTATTTCTTTTGCATGTGTGTGTGTGTTGGTGCACATGTGTGTGAATGCAGTATTGGGTCCCAAGTTGTATGTAAAATACAAAGTTTTATTTTATTTTATTTTATTTTATTTTATTTTATTTTATTTTATTTTATTTTTTGGTTTTTCAAGGTAGGGTTTCACTCTAGCCCAGACTGACCTGGAATTCACTCTGTAGTCTCAGGGTGGCCTCGAACTCACGGCGATTCTCCTACCTCTGCCTCCCGAGTGCTGGGATTAAAGGCGTGCGCCACCACGCTCAGCTCAAAGTTTTTTTTTTTTTTTTTTTTTTAAATTGTACACAAGATAAGATGTTGTCACTATTTTTAAATTTTTTATTATTTATTTATTTTGTTTTTTTGAGGTAGGAGCTCACTCTAGCCCAGACTGACCTGGAATTCACTCTGTAGTCTCAGGGTGGCCTCGAACTCATGGCGATCCTCCTATCTCTGCCTCCCGAGTGCTAGGATTCAAGGCGTGCACCACCACACCTGGCACCACCGTTTTTTTAGACAAAGTATCACTATGTAGCCAAGACTAGCCTCAAATTAGAGGCCTTCCTGCCTCAGCCTCCTGAATGCTTAGATTACCCACTAAGTCCTTTCCTCTTTCCAACTGATTCATTTCCTATTTTCATGTCATTTTTGTGACCCACTGAGCAACTTTACTAGAGTATGGGTAATTTGCGAGGGGCTGTGCAACTACAGAACACAACCCCTCTCTCCTCCACCACTGTGAGCGTCCAATTCCACGGCATTAAGTCTGTCCACATTGTTGTCCCACAGATCTCCAGAGCTTTTTCAGGACGAGTGAAGCAACTCTCTACCCACTGAACAACTTCTCATTTCTCTAGTGGCACACTTCGTCTCTCCGATTTGTCTGCTTTAGGAGCTTCATTTAAATGAAATGATAACTGTAACTTTTAGTTAAAAACACGACATGAAACAGCCCTGTGGATAATGAACAAACCCTTCTTTCATGGCAAATGCAATCTTTGAAATTGAGAAAAGGAATTGCCGATAGGTTTGATGGCTCTCAACTCTTCTCCGGTGGCTGCAAAGCAATTAAAGAAACACACACACACACACACACACACACACACACACACTCAACAACACATAACTGTGGATGTTGAGATACTTACGTTTCCTCATAAAATTCACTTCTTGGCTCAATCTGTTACCCTCAGTAGTGAAGTCTCGGAGTCATCACCATGACAGCACCGTGATATTGCCTCATCTGTCATGATTTACTTAATGTTTTCTGAATTTAGTAATATTTGATTAAAATTTAATGTGAACATATCATTTCATGCCATATACATTATTGCATCCATTAATCAGGTAACTATAGTAATGAAATGCCAGAAGGTTGGATGAAAAAGGAGCTGAAGTCTTGATATATGTTTGACATAATTCTATGAGTGATTAACCAAAAAAAAAAAAGTCAGTCATACCAAAGCTCATTAATATATATTACCTCTAGAACCATCTATGCATCATCAGATATTTTTAACCTTTGTTAAGCTTGATTTTTTAATTTACTCAAAGACACTAAAGATTAATAACCATGAAAGATATACGTTATTCCATTGAATCACAAGGTGACAGAATGACTCATAGTTTATCCTAATTTTTCTTTTTTGTATAGCGAGTGTTAAAACATTAGCTAAGTTATTTAATCGGTTTGTCATGGGGGAATGGCAGATAGTGTAAGGCTATGTAAGATACTAATTTAACTATCACATCATATTTCTATCATTTTCAACTTCCCTGTCATTGAACAGAACAGATAATCAGTGTGACAGTGCGTAATTTATGTCTGACACAGGCTAATGTTTGTGTGTAAATATTTTCTTTTTCCTGTTAAAATAGTGAATTACTACTGCTGTCTTCATCAGATAATTAATGAGGGATCCACTGACGTCTAACCACTTCTCTGTCCTGGTCGTCCACAGAGTTAAGGAGGGGTGTACATTTGGACAAACAATTGAGTAAGATAATAAGTTGGGTAAAAAAATGCAATAGGTTGAATTATGAATTGATTGAGGAATACTGATTATCTCAACACAAGTATCAGGGTTAGGGAGATGGCTCAGTGGTTCAAGGTGCTTGCAAAGCCTAAATGGTTTATGTTCGATTCTCCAGCACCTACGTGAAGCCAGATGCAAAAGTGATGGTCTGGAGTTTGTTTGCAGCAGTGGGAGGCCTTGGTGTCCCTATTTGTCTTTCTCTCAAATAAATTTTTTTAAAAAATCTGCTTAAGCCTAAGAGTCCACTATGTTGTTCTTTTAGTACCCATCCTCGTTCATTCAATTTAAATTAATTTACTAATTTTTATTAATTAATTAATTTTTTTTATCTTTAGAGAGAGACACAGAGAGAGACAGATAGAGAGAGAGGGAGAGGAAGACAGATAGAGAATGGGTGCACCAGCAGTCTCAGCTGCTGTGAACGAAATCCAGATGCGTGCGCCCCCTTGTGGTCAAGTGTGGCATTGCGCCCTTGCATCACTTTGCATCTGGCTAAACGTGGGACCTGGAGATTGGAACTGGGTTCTTAGGCTTAGCAGGTAGGCGCCTTAACCGCTAAGCCATCTCTCCAGCCCCCCCCCTTTTAATGTGAGAGTGAGAGCAAGAGAGAAAGGGAGAGAGAATTGGCTTGCCAGGACCTCCAACTACTGCAATCAAACTCCAGACGCGTGCACCACCTTGCGTGCATGTGCGATCTTGTGCACTTGTGTCACTTTGTGCATCTGGCTTACTATGTGGGACCTGGAGAGTCGAACATGGGTTCTTAGGCTTCCCAGGCAAGCGCACTAACTGCTAAGCCATCTCTCCAGCCCCTTTTCTTTAATGTATTTATTTGAGACACAGAAGGGGAGAGAGAGAAAGAGAATGAATGAATGAATGAGAGAAGGGCAAGCCAGGGCCTCCAGCTGCTACAAATGAACTCCCAATGCATATGCCACCTTGTGTGTCTGGCTTACATGAGTTCTGGGGAATCAAACCTGGGTCGTTTGGCTTTGCAGGCAAGTGCCCTGACTGCTAAGCCATCTCTCCAGCCCTCACTCCTATTTTCAATGACTAATAGAGGGTGATGTAAACATTAAACTATCCCCCAACGAGGACTTCTTTTCAAGACCAGGGATTTAGTCTGTTTGGGTTTCTTATTCTTGGTGCTTTGGTTTTTGAGGCAGGGTCTCCCTTTGGAGTTCAGGCTGCTCCGAAACTCACTCTACAGCCAAAGCTGGACTTGAACTTGTCATCCTCCGGCCTCTGCCTCTTGGATGCTGGTGCTATAGTATGTGACACCACGCTTGGCTGTTTCATGTACTTGGACAGAAAGGTCTGTAACAGAGGACTCCTTCGGGATAGAGGAAGACAGGTAGACGTGTAATCAACAGAACTATAATTGACAGAACACTCCCCAGAGACCAACAAAAAAAAAAAAACACTTTAATTTTCCCTTAAATGTTCAAATAGAGCAATCTTAGGTAGAAGCAGGGAGTCTCACATTGTAATATAGGTCGTAGCTAATTTCTGTGTTAGTGGGGGAACATATCATAAAATGTGTTTAAGAATGGCTTTGGTGTTTCAGTGCTGGGCACTCCTCCATCCCTTCTCAGCACTATGTGGGCTTTTGGGTCATCCCAGTGGTCATCGCCATCTGAAAAGAGAAGCTTCTCTAACCAGAAGTGAGAGTAGCATTAATATGTGAATATGAACATTAAGTGTTCATACTCTTCTGTCATACCCTCCAAGGCTCTGGGACCATTGCAGAAGAGGGGGCGGATAGAATAGAAGAGCCAAAGGAAGGGTATGACTTCTTACAATGCAACCGCCCAGACAGAAATTGGCCTCAATATCCATGACCTTGCAGTGCCTAGCAATACCTTCGCAAGACCCTCAAAAATAGAAGAAAAAGATGATGACATCAAATTAAAAGAGAGACTAATGGAGAAAGGGAGGGGATATGATGGAGATTGGAGTTCTAAAGTGGAATGGGGGGAGGAGAGGGAAATATGTGTTTTTTGTATGTAAGTGTAGAAGTTGTCAATAAAAAATAATAATTCATAAAAAAAGAGTGGATATGGCCTCGATATCCATGTCCTTGCAGTGCCTAGCAATACCTTCGCAAGACCCTCAAAAATAGAAGAAAAAGATGACATCAAATTAAAAGAGAGACTAATGGAGAGAGGGAGGGGATACGATGGAGATTGGAGTTCTAAAGGGGAATGGGGGGAGGGGAGGGAAATATCATGTGTTTTCTGTATGTAAGTATAGAAGTTGTCAATAAAAAAATAAAAAATAAAAAAAGAATGGCTTTGGAAGCTAGGCACGGTGGCACACATCTGTAATCCCAGCACTCAGGATTGTCACAGATTCTGGGCCAGCCATGGTCCAAAAATAATGGCTTTGAAGAAAATGAACAATGTGACTCTTTTTATTTTTATTTTTTTTTTGACTCTTGGGGTATTAGAAATCGAATACTTCCTGTGATTGAAATGCTTCACAATTCCTGAGTAACAGACTTCGGAAGGAAGGAAAGTGATCACAGGCAGGAAAAGATGCAACCTACCTGTCCCATGCACGTGGTGTGTTTGACCCTGTCCTAGGGGGTGGGAAGTGGCTCCCAGCTGGGTGTGAATGGCGCTCAGGGATGAAGAGTCCAGAAGAGTCCAGCCCAAGGCGAAGTCAAACATCATTTTCAGTGACTGTCTTGTTGCAGACCTCGTGATTCATGTTGATGTATGACTGCAACATTGTGTTATGTAAAGGGTGGCAGTTTTTTGTGTGTGCATGCACGTCTTGGTACCAGGCGGGTTTCGCTGAGTTTGCGGGTGGGGGGAGGAAGTGGGAGGTTCACCATTAGCATCGATCTGGCTTGCAAACACTTCTCATGACGGATGAAGCAGCAGCCGAAGATCATTATTAGGACAGAGAAGGATCTAGAAACTAAAGAAAGTTTCTTTTACTTGTAAATGTAATCATGAATCAACAGTTGCAACAATGTATATGCTAATTTGCCAGCTTCTCAGCCACTCACATTTTATCATTTTACTGAACAGTAAACACATGCACACAAAGACACACACACACACACACACACACCTTCTTCATGTTTCTAGAAATGATGGAATTCACCAACTAAAAATGGGATCCCCCATAGGTAAGATTTTCAGGGCTTGAGAGATGGCTTAGTGGTTAAGGCACTTACCTGCAAAGCCTAAGGACCCAGGTTCAATTCCCTAGTACTGACATAAGCCAGATGCATAAGGTGGCACATGCGTCTGGAGTTCGCTTGCAGTGGCTGGAGGCCCTGGCGTGCCCACTCTCTCTGTCTCAATCTCTCTCCCCCTCTTTTTCTCTCTCACATAAATAAATAAATAAATAAATAAAAAATAAATAAAAATAAAAAATATTTTAAAAAAGAGAAAGCCTAAAAAAAAAAGATTTGCATAATGATAATGCACTTGTTTCCTAATTATTTTAAAACAAACTTAGTTAAACACAAAGCAAGCCAGCCTTAAAGTATCTAGTTTATTATCTAGACACTTCTATTGGCGATTCAGAACTCGAAGCACAAGCCACTCTCCTCTCCCCAAAGAAAACTCTTCCCTGCTAGGGGTTTACTCTGTGCGAACAACCACAAGTGAGAACAGAAATCTCTTATCGTAAGATTCTGAGATTCTCAATCGATACCTGAGTCTCTTAACGACCAAGGAATCTTTACCTCCAATCTGCCTTCCCCTGGGGAGCTCCCCATACAAAGGCTCGTGGGAGGTGCGTGGGAATGCTGAGCCTCTTCCATTGTTATCAGATAGCTGCTCACAGAGAGGTCTGCCCAGGGTTGGCTATAGAGAAAGCACGACCCACACAGCCTCCTTATTCATTCTTCCAGCTTAAGAGGCTGGTGTTTCTTCTCTTTTCTCTCTCTCTCTCTCTCTCTCTCTCTCTCTCTCTCTCTCTCACAGATGTGCCCTTCCTGTTTGGCATCTGGAACTGTGAACTGTTGTTCAGTTGAAGCAAATGCGTCATTTAAGTATGAAGGGAGATTTGGAGCTGATTCATAAACACCTTTTGTTAAGCATAACATAAAAAGGAGAGGGTTGCCAAGAGGGAGGTATGCACACTAGCGAAGCACTGCCCCGTGGCTGTGCTGTGCTGCGCAGGGCATCGTACAGAAACGCGCTGGGGGACCACGGAGGCTCTTCTCTCACACAAAGTGCACGGCCAGCAAGGCCTGAGTCCTAGCTGACATAAAGAGAGCGCGTTTTGACTTCGGTTTGCTAGTGTACACAATATATTTCTCTTGAGACTCTGGCACTTTTTTTTTTTAAAAAACAATTCCCCAATTCATTCTTAAGAGCAAATTAACCTTACTCCTACACTTGATTCAGACATTTGTTTTAGGGGATGCATTGGAAGCGTGTCTGGCTTCGTCAAAATGACAGGGGGGATCTAGGCACTGCAGGGCATATACCTACTGAGGGCCTTGGGTGAGCTAGGCAGAGTGTGCAGTCAGTGTGGGTGGATCTCTTGCCATTTCCATTACCTTGTCAGACTTTCTAGTTTGGCAAACATGCACATGACTTTGCCACCCTTGGTCTGGGGACTTGACGATGGCTGGTTAGAGGGACAGCAACAGCGCCTTGAGGGCCATTGTGTCTACAGGCTGACCATTCTTCAACGCTGGTCTATTGGCCATGAGCAGAGGCCGTGAGATTGTTCTAATGGACATTGCGGATTGGGGCTTGACGCAGTCTCCTCTGTGACCCCCCCCCCACGGGTTTCCTGTTTGCATTTCACCCACTCGGAGGAAGCAGAGGCCCCTCACTGCCCACACAGTGTTTGAGAGACAGGGTCTGACTGAGGACAGTTCTGGGTGATTTCAGGCTTGGCATCTTTTCCACCTCCGTGACTTTGGACAAGTTACTTCCCTTGACCTCACCTCCCTCAATAAAAGGAAGGAAAAGGCCGGCAGGAAGGAAAGAAGGAGGGATGAAGGAAGGGAGAGAAGGAAAGGAGAGAGAGAAGAAGGAAGGAAGGAAGGAAGGAAGGAGGAATCAACGCATGTGAAGAGAAACAACAATTACAAAAGCTGAGTGCGGTGGCTCATGCCTGTAATATTACCACTCAGGAGGCCGAGGCAGGAGGATACTGAGTTTGAGGCCAGCCTAGAATTTATGATGAGACCCTGTTTCAAAACAAACAAACCACATCACAGCAGCAACAACAAAAAGAGTCCGTTCAAAAGCAAGGAAAAACTTGCATTTGGTAACACTCATTTAATTGAATTGTACCATTTAATCCCCCCCATTTATTAGCATCTAGTTTCCTGTCAAATTCTGAGATCAAATTATTGATTAATATCAAAATTTTACATGAGAGTACAGTTTTTCTTATTAAAATATAAGTAAATGTGAGTTGTCTATTAGTCATTTACACCTTAGAGTAAGTTAACACCAAGATTAATTCAAAAAGAGGGAAACAATGTGTGGCCCATGCACCTGGACTTCGTCTGCAGTGGCTGGAGGCTCCGATGCACCCATTCCCTCTCTATTTCTATCTACCTCTTTCTCTCTCTCTTTCTCAAATAAATAAATAAAATTTAAAAAAACTGCTCCTACGATCAAGAGAAGCCAAGGCAGACTAACACAAAATTAATGTCCCCACAGAGACACTAATTCCACGGGAGGGCTGGGACACAGCTCAGTGGTGAAGCACTTACTTAACACGGATGAAGCCCTGGGTTCCATCCCCCTCAGCACCACACAGAATAAAAAAGTTAAATCTATGAATATGAATAAATAAAAGATTAAGAAAATGCACACAGGCCAGGCACACAGGTTCACGCCTTTAATCCCAGCACTCGGGAGGCACAGGTAGGAGAAGCACCGTGAGTTCAAGGCCACCCTGAGACTACATTGTGAATTCCAGGTCATTCTGGGCTAGAGGGAGACTCTACCTCAAGAAACCAAAAAATAAATAAATAAATAAATAAAATAAAAATAAATAAATAAATAAAATAAGATAAGATAAAATAAAATAAAATAAAAAGCACACAGGATTATCTTCCAAATAGCCTCATTTTTCCTTCTTCTATCTGTTTACTTTTCTTGTTCTTTTTGTCAGACACTCTCGTTTTCTGTTCCCTTCATTACCTATGTGTTTCAATTATGGTTTCCTTTTCTTTTTTGTTTTGAATTTGAATTTTTTTTTTTTTTTTTTTTGGTTTTCCGAGGTAGTGTTTCACTCTAGCCCAGGCTGACCTAGAATTCACTATGTAGTCTCAGAGTGGCCTCGAACTCACGGTGATCCTCCTACCTCTGCCTCCTGAGGGCACACACACACACACACACACACACACAAATAAATAATAAGTAAATAAAATTATTTAGAAACAAGCTGGGCGTGGTGGCGCACGTCTTTGATCCCAGCACTCGGGAGGCAGAATGCGCTCGCCAGGGCCTCTAGCCACTGCAGGCCAACTCCAGATACATGTGGCACTCTGTGCATCTGGCTTTATGTGGGTACTGGGGAATTGAACCCAGACTGTCAGTCTTTGAAAGCAAGTGCCTTAACCACTGGGCCAAAGTTTCACTCTATAGCCTAGGCTGGCATGGAACTTGTAGTTATCCTCCTGCCTCCGCCCTGCTCCCACTCACCCAGTGTCACACTTGTGAGTGTGAGCCACCATGCTGGCCTTTACAACCTGCTCTGAAAAAGGATTTAATGAAGCATATATTAGTCCCTTTCTTTCTCTCATTTTTAAGTAACAATTTGTCCAGAAGTACTCATACTGAATAATTTAAATAATAGTCATTTATTTCCATGAGTTATAAGGCAATTAATAAAAACGTGTGTGTGTGTGTGTGCAGGCACACGAATGCCATGGCATGCTTGTGTGGATTGGAGGACAACATTGGACTCTGGTCCTCGCTGTCCACCTTATAGGTAGCTGAGTGTTTCATTGTTCACTGCTGTGTGTCAGGCTAGCTGGCCCATAAGTTTCCCGGAAATTCTCCTGTCAATGCCTCTCATCTTCTCTGTGTGCTGGGATCACAGATGCCTGTTACAGCCACACTACAGTGTCTGGTTCTATGTGGGTACTGCAAGCTGAATTTAGGTGCTAACCTGGGCACAGAAGTGGTTTATCTATTGAGCCATCTCCCTAGCCCCCAAAACACACTTTTTTTTTTTTTTTTTTTTTGGTTTTTCGAGGTAAAGTCTCACTCTAGCTCAGGCTGACCTGGAATTCACTATGGAGTCTCAGGGTGGCCTTGAACTCATGGCGATTCTCTTACCTCTGCCTCCTGAGTGCTGGGATTAAAAGTGTGCACCACCATGCCTGTCGCCAAAACACACATCTTAAAATACTCACTACACTCTTTTTTTTTTTTTTTTTTTTCGAGGTAGAGTCTCACTCTGGCCCAGGCTGACCTGGAATTAACTATGTAGTCTCAGGGTGGCCTTGAACTCACAGCAATCCTCCTACCTCTGCCTCCCGAGTGCAGGGATTAAAGGCGTGCGCCACCACACCCGACTCTCACTACATTCTTGCCAAACTAGTTAGTTTCAAGTTTCTCATCAGTATTTTTTTAATAGATTTTATTTTATTTTAATTTATTTATTTGAGAGAGGGAGAAGCAGATAGAGAATGGGCACATCAGGGCCTTCAGCCACTGCAAAAGAACTCCAGATGCATGCGCTTTCTGTGCATCTGGCTTTATGTGGGGGGAATCCAACCTGAACCATCTCTCCAGCTTGCAAGCAGACACTTTTAACAGCTGAACCATCCATCTCCCCAGCCCCAAATTGTTGCTGTTATTAAAAGAAAGCCAAGATTGCAATACAAGTATACAGAGGGCCCCTGGAGACTTTGATGAAAGGAGAGAAAACATCTATAAAGTATGAATTTCTACCAGGAGCTATCCATCTGCTTAGATGGTTTGCTTGCTTCTTACTCTGTGTGTGCCCCTTTCCAAGGTGAACAGGGGAAAAGACAGGAAGAACAGTCTGCCAGGTGCTTGTCTCTTGACTGCCAGGCCTTCCAGCGTCGGATCTGCCTGTTGAGCAGCACGACCTTTTGGACACCAGGGAGACCCCGTCCTCTGTCCTTGCTGGGCTCTCTCTGGGTGTCTCTGCTGTTTGTGAAGACAGAGGTCTTCTGGAGCTGAGTGCCAGTGTGGTCTTCAAAGACGGGAGCTTCCATTTTCAAGAGATGAAAAGAAAGGAAGGCAGGCGTGGGAGGACCCCGAAGACCCACAGTAGGAAGCCAAAGGCCATCGACCTGTGACAACTTCAATAGGGCGACTATGAAAATAAGACTTTTCACGGCCTTTCACAGTGGCTCATGGCTTGTGATATACATGTCACATTTGTCATAGAAATCAATACAATGACTTTGCTCACCATAATAGCAACTGAATTTGGTACCCGTGGCATAGGTCAAGAAGTCAGGAAAGGGCTGGAGAGATGGCTTTGCGGTTAAAGTGCTTGCCTGTGAAGCCTAAGGACCCAGGTTCGATTCCTCAGAACCCACATATGCCAGATCTACAAGGTAATGAATGTGCACAAGGTCACACAGGTGCACAAGGGGGCGCACACATCTGGAGTTCATTTGGAGGACTTCGTGCGCGCATTCTCTCTCTCTATCTGCCTCTGTCTCTTTCTCGCAAATAAATAGATGAATACAATACATTTTAAAAAAGCAGTCAGGAAACCTTCCTTCTGGCTTAATTTGATACCCCTCCCCCAACTCATTGATTGATGCTGTTTGTATCTTTTTGGGGCCAGGAGAAGCAAGAATGCCTGAGGCTAAAATGTCTGGAGGCTTTGAAAACTCTGGAACTACAGTGTCCCAGTCTAGCCTCACACAGGACAGATCATGTTTGATGAATGGAATATGACAATCTGGGATAGAAGGGAAGCAGAATTCCTCACCAGGCAGGCAGCGTCCAGTCCATCAGGTAATTCTTACCTCTCCACCCTCCTAACCCCAGGCAGGGTCTCACTGTAGCCCGGCTAGCCTGGAACTCACTCTATAATCCTGGGCTGGCCTTGAACTCACAGAGAACATTCTTACCTCAGGCTGCCCAGTGCTGGAATTAAAGGTGTGCACCACCATACACACCTGGCATGTTTTGTTTTGTTTCGTTTTGTTTTGTGTTTTTTTCTTTTTTAAATATTTTATTTATTTATTTATGTATTTGAGAGAGAGAGAGAGAGAGAAAGAGGCATGCAGAAATAGAGAGATATAGAGAGAGAGAAAGAGAGAGAATGGGCATGCCAGGGCCTCCAGCCACTGCAAACGAACTCCAGATGCATGTGCCCCTTGTGCATCTGGCTTACATGGGTAATGGGGAATCTAGCCTCGAACTAGGGTCCTTAGGCTTCACTGGCAAGTGCTTAACCGCCAAGCCATCTCTCCAGCCCCAGTTTTGTGCTTTTAAAACAATTCTTAAATGGATCATATCTATGGAAATGTTTTTTAAATCACTAATAAAGAAATAGGTCCATTAAATTATTTGAGATTCATCCTAAATTATGACTTGTTTGTATGACACAGAAAAGTAAGTTTATGCAACCATGAAATAAGAAACTTATTTTAAACGATCTCATCTTTGAGAACTTTGAATGAAAACAGACTTGGGAAAGTAAAATTTGTATTTCCACAAAGCATTAGAAATCCAAAATCGAAGTCATTTGTCTTGAACTTGAGTCTCATAATGAAACCAATTCTCACCAAGATCCTGAAGGATTTGGTCTCGGGATGCTGGGTCTTTATGCTTGCACACAGCCTGGAATCCCGTCTGACAATTGAGCATTCAGAAGACAGACATAAAAATCAGCCAGAGGCTCACAGAGAGCTCCTTTCTCCTTGCAGAAGCCTGTGGGTCAGGCGGTGTGGGAAACCTTACAAGGCCCTCCCTCTCTTATTCTGGAGAGGACTAAATAGCTCAAGTGCCCTTGGGCAGTCTTTGAGGTGGGTGGGGGCAGAGTCTAATCATGGACTTTGAAAAACTGTGCTTTTTTTTTTTTGACCATGAACTTGTTAATCTCTTTTATACTGTGACTCTCCCCCACCACCCCGATTTCCCTGAATAGATATTGAGCTGAAAAGCTGTTGAAGGTTTGGGAAGATGGCTTAGTGGGTAAAGTACTTGCTGAACAAACATGAGGACCTGAGTTCAAATCCCCAGAGCCTGACAGAGTTAAAGCGTTATTAAGGCAGTTGTAGCACCATACCTCGGGTGGCGTGGGGGGGGTCCAAACCAAAGGAGGGGCAGGGAGGCTCCAGAAATCCAAAGAACAAAGGGAATTATCTTAATTTACAGGGGGAGAGACTCAACCTACACTGGAACCAGGGAGGCAAAGGAGAGCTGGAGATGAAGAAGGCTCCCCCCAATCTTCAAGCTCTCTAAGGTGGGGGGAGGGGTGGGCTCTTCTGCACTGTCGCCCTGCTCGGAGGAAGCCACAGATAGGACCCAAGACAGTCCTGGGTTTCCCTGGCCATAGGGACCTCACTTTGTTTTCTGGTTTGAGCCTGGGACAGCAGGGCCTCATAAAATGATCTGTGTTTTAACAGGCACTAGACTCTGCCTGAATGAGATGAGGTAAGGCCGACTGTCCTCTGCCCTGGTCACATGGGCCTGGGACTGATTTCTAGGTGGGGGTGGGGAGCGCCTGAGGGAGTGCGGCTGTAAGGTTCCCTGCTTGAGTATGATTCAGGAGATGGAGTAAGATCTTTCTTAGGATCCCTGTGACTTCAGGAGGGTGCCTGCACCCCCAGCGGGGACAGCAGATGTCCACTGGGCATTCGTAGCCTTCAGAAGCCTTGATGTCACCCATGTCATGGGAACTGGAGCAAGAGGGGAGAGTTCCTGGTTGGTTTGGGTTGCTATAAAGAAAAACCACACCAGAGGGGAATAGGTAGGAGGATCGCTGTGAATTCAAGGCCAGTCCGAAACTCCAGGTCAGCCTGAGCTAGAGTGAGACCCTACCTGGAAAAAAAGAAGCGAGAGCGAGAAAGATAGCTCTGTGGGAGCTGATGGAGGACAACAGCCACCAATAGCATGAATAAACAGGGGACCCTGCAGACTGTGAAATCGGCCAGTCAGACAAGTATGTACTTGTGCAATAGTGGCACGCAGCCTCTGTGGGTAACCAACTGTTCTCTGATTGGACGTGAGGCCTACTCAGTGGGAGAGAACTCTTATCTGGCACTGGAAACCAAGTCAGAATCCCATGGTCAGAAAATTCAGACTTCGAAGAGAATTCCCCACTGCTCTCTGGAGAACAAGAGTGGATTTACACACCAAAAAGTGTCTCAAATAACTTTGCATACCCCCTTTAACTCAAGCTTCTTTCACTCTTGGATGGTTGGAGAATCTGTGTTGTTTTATAGAAGGCAGCGAAAGAAGAGGAGAACCAAGATTCAATGTTAAGACAAAGAGACAGCTGACTGCCAACCACAAGTCATACCACCTCCACCACATCTGCTGGAGAAATTGCAGAGGAAGCAGTGACATTAAAACTGCTCTTACTACTAGCCTGACAACCAGCTCCAGGGGGATGGTGACAGACACAGTGATCAACCAAAACCCATCAAAGCAGAAACCCAGAGGCCACGGAGAACTCAACACTAAATCAGACTGCCAACAGGCCTGCCATGGATCTCAGGGACATTTTGGAAAAGGGGGTGGAAAGATTTTAAGAGCCACAGAGTGGGTAGGAATACCCTGAGACACTGTGTCCCTCCCCTTCACTTCCCAACAGGGACTGAGGCCTTCATGACCCCACACCAAATACCATAACCACACTGAAGAGGACCCCAGAGAAATGGGAGCAAGGGCGAGGGGATAAAAGAGTATAATTTGTTAATAATACATACAAAATAATTTTTTTTGTTTGGGCGTGGTGGCACACACCTTTATGAGAGGGAGAGAGAGAGAGGGAGCAAGAGAGAGAGAGAATTGATACTCCAGGGGCTCCAGCCAGTGCAATTGAACTCCAGACACATGTGCCCCCTTGTGTGCATGTGCAACCTTGTGCGTCTGGCTTACGTGGGATCTAGGGAGTTGACCGTGGGTCTTTAGGATTCTCAGGCAAGCGCCTTAATGGCTAAGCCATCTCTCCAGCCCTAATTTTTTAAAAAGAAAGAAAGAAAGAAAGAAAGAAAGAAAGAAAGAAAGAAAATCCACAGACTGAATCACTTACATAGCAAATACTGACTTCCTGGAGGATCAAGGTCAAATTTAGTCCCTGGTACAGGCTCACTAAGGAAGCGGCCACTCACTGTGCCCTCGCCCATGATGAAGGACACGTTTTAGTGTCTCTTCTTCATTATGGAGGGGCTCTTTCATCCTTCTCTAAACAAACTGCCCCAAACCTTGCTTCCCAATAGCCTCACAAGGGACCACCTACCCATACATCTACTCATCCATCTGCCCATCCGCTCACCTGTCCACCCATACATCTACCCATCCATCCATCCATCCATCCATCCACCCACCCATTCCATCCATTCATCCATCATCCATCATCCACCTCCATCCATCCATGCATCCATCTATTGATCCATCCATCTTTTGTTCTAGTCTATAAGCTAGAAATATTATTTAATATAACTTAATTCAAAAGATTAAGTGAGTCAGCACATTTCAAACGTCACAATCTTGCTTGGCACATGGTGGAGACTTTGTAAATGGAAAATACAGTTATTGAGAATCATTTTGGCTCCATCTCTCAGCAACTGCTTATTGAAGAACTACTTTATCTCAAGCAATTTCCTCAGTATTTAAATAGACTTTACAGGAAAATGGCTCAAAGTCTATCATCCTTTAAAATAATATAGGAAAAGGATTTTAAAAATTGATGAGCAGGCTGGAGAGATGGCTTTGTGGTTAAGGAGCTTGCCTGCAAAGCCAAAGGACCCAGGTTCAATTTCCCAGGACCCACATAAGCCAGATGCACAAGGTGGCGCATGTGTCTGGAGTTCATTTGCAGTGGCTGAAGGCCCTGGGGTATCCATTCTCTCTCTATCTGCCTCTATCTCTGTATCTCTCAAATAAATAAAGTAAATAAAAAAATTTTAAAAATTACTAGCATTAGAATGAAAAGACAATTGCTTTTCTCTGTGCCATGTTTAAGATAACATATCTTGTGAAGCATAAGCCAATCACGTGCTATAATTGAAGAAAATTTACTTCAAATGTGTATATAACAGCCTTGGAATCACATATTTGCTTAAACAATGGAAAAGTTTACACAATCTTGTATTTAAGATATTACTTTTTAATATCCTTGCATTAAAATGAAAATGATTACTTTTTAATATTACTGGAAACCACCCTATCCCCAACTGTAAAGATATATTTCTTGTGTGATTTTATTATATGCTTAATAATAGTACCTGTGAGCTCAGATTTCTTTTGAATAAAATTTATTGGAAACAATATCTACCCTAAAGCATCTTTAATGTCATTATAGATGGGTGGGAGTAAATTAAGCGGTATTTAGGCACCAAAGTCTTTAATTTCATTGCATTCGAGTAGGAGTGAGACATTATGAGGTCCAATTAAAAAAGTCGCTAATGTTTTTACATCTGAGTAGGAGTAAATTAAACAAAATCACTCCTGAGCTGCTAATATCGTTTTAATTGAATGTCATTCGGCTTCTAACTGCCGTTGTAACCCTACAGATAATGAAGTTGTTTCGACAAGCATCTGATAGTCGGGCTGGGCCACTGCAAAGACGGCTGCGGGTTAGGCAGGGATGGAGCAAGCCCACACTGGGAGCTGAGGAAAGAAGCTGGCTGCCACCATGAGCGAGGTGACTTCCTGTTTGATGACACGGCGTACCCAGTCCAAAGGAACACCTGCTAGCTACTGCAAATTGGGTCATGATTCCCAGGGGATTAGTGTTGAAAGCCTGCATCTTTCCTGACGATGATGTTACAGACTCGGAAAGCTAGGAGCCCTAATCCCATTTATTTCACCACTATGAATTATTCATAGAATTGATTCAGTGGAAAATAGGATGCGGAGACAAGAGTTAAGACAAGCCAAGGCTGGGGAGATGGCCCAGTCAGTAATGTGCTTGTCTCACAAGCATAAGGGGCTCTCTGAGACTGAAACCCAGAACCGGAGTGAAAAGTGCTGGGTGTGGGGGCTGGAGAGATGGCCCAGTGGTTAAGGCGCTTGCCTGCAATGCCTGCAAAGCCTGCGACCCCCGGTGGTTGGATTCCCCAGTACCCACATAAAGCTAGATGCACAAGGTGGCGCATACGTTTAGAGTTTGTTCATTGCAATAGCTAAAGGCCCCTCTTTCTCTCTTTCTTTCTCTATCTTGGCCTCTTTCTCTCCCAAATAAATATATAAATACTTAAAAAAAATTTAAATGATGGGTGTGGTGGTACATGTCTGGAATCCTGGGCTGGGGAGACTGAGACAGGAGGACCTTTGGGGTTAACTGGACAGACAGTCTAACCTGAGGTGGTGGTGAGCCATAGGCCAATAAGAAACTCTGTTTCAAAAAGAAGTGGGCACTGTTCCTAAGGGACAGCACCCAAGATTGACCACTGGCCTACATACGCACCTGCACATTCATGTGTACCCACACACATATGAACATCATACACATGCAATGTATTCATGTAAAAAAAAGACATCTGAAAAGAGTGGTGGCTTAGTCATTCGAAGAAATGCTTACATTGTTTCTTTTGAACAGAAGGTTATTTTGGGAGGGACCTTATGCATTTTAATAGGTGGAGGAGATTCAGGGTTGGATCCATGCAGCTTCATAACTGTTGCTTCTGTTATTCACAGTGAAGCTTAGAAAGTTTTGACTAGGGAGGCAGATCTATGAATGAAAATAGCCATTAATTCTTTTTTTTTTTTAAATTGATTTCTGGGGCTGGGAAAATGGCCAGTGATTAAAAAACACACTTGTCTGCAAAGCTTCTAGGCCTGGGTTTGGTCCCCTGTATCCACATAAAGCTGACGCACGGCATACTGCATGTGTCTGGAGTTTGGTCCCCAGTATCCACATAAAGCTGATGCACAATGTAGCGCATGCGTCTGGAATTTGGTAGGCTTGTGCTCAGACTCTTTCTCCTACCTATGACCTTGAGATTAAGACTCTCATGCTCTACTGACTGAAGTAGCCGGGCATTCTGAGTCTCTCTCAAATGAATAAAAATTTAAAAAAATGGATTTCTAAAAATATTGATTTTCAGTTTTGATACAGGGATTCACTATGTAACTCAGACTAGCCTTGAACTCACAATCTTCCTGCTTTAGGGTTCAGATTACAGGCATGTGGCACCACAGCCACCTTCCACAACTTTTAGTTATTTATTTTTTTATATTTGTATTTATTTTCAAAGAGAGAGAGAGAAAGAGAGAGAGTGAGAGAGTAAGAAACAAAGACACAGAGAGAGATGGGTGTGCCAGAGCCTCTAACTACTGCACATGAACTCCAGACGAATGTGCCACTTAGTGCAGCTAGCTTTACAAGGTTCCTGGGGAATTGATCCTGGGTCGTTAGGCTTTGGCCAGTGCCTTAACCACTGAGCCATCTCTCCAGGACCTCCTTTTATTTCACTGAGACAAAATTCGGGTAACAAAAATTTTCCATTTCAAAGATGAAATTCAGAGGCTGGGAAGGTGGCTTAGTGGTTAAAGCCTCTTGCTTGCAGGCCTGTTGCCCTGAGTTCAATCCTCCCCAGTAACCACATAAAACAGCACAAAGTGGTGCAGGTGTCCGTGGTCCCAGTGCACAATGGAAGGTGGAGCCAAGAGAATCTGGAAGCTCCCAAGTGGTAGCAGCAAAATAAGAGAGACCCGGTCTTTCTTTCTCCTCCCCTCCCTCCTTCCCTCCCCTCCCTCCTTCCCTCCCCTGTCTCTTTTTTTCTTTTTTCTTTCTTTCTTTCTTTCTTTCTTTCTTTCTTTCTTTCTTTCTTTCTTTTCTTTTCTTCCTTCCTTTCCTTCCTTCCTCCTCCCTCCTCCTCCCTCCCCTCCCTCCCCTCCCTCCCTCCCTCCCTCCCTCCCTCCCTTCCTTCCTTCCTTCCTTCCTTCCTTCCTTCCTTCCTTCCTTCCTTTCCTTCCTTCTTTCCTCTCTCTTTCTATTTTATTTATTATTTATTTATCTGACAGAGAAAGAGGAAGAGAGAGAAAGAGAGAGAGAGGGAAAGAGAATGGGAACACCAGGGCCTCCAGCCACTGCAAATGAACTCCAGACGCATGCGCCCCTTGTGCATCTGGCTAATGTGGGTCCTGGGGAATTGAACCTGGGTCCTTTGGCTTTGCAGGCAAATGCCTTAACTGCTAAGCCATTCCTCCAGCCCTCTCTCTCCACATCTGTGTGGTCTGTGCATGTTCACATGTGTATAGGCAGGTGCATGTCCATGGGGAGGCCAGAAGACAACTTAGGTGTCATTGCTAAGGCCCACCACCCACTCTTGGAGACAGGCTCTCTCGTGGGCCTGGAGCTCATCAATTAGGTTAGAACTGCTTGCCAGTGAGCCCCAGGCATACGCCAACATTGGGTTACAGGATATGCCACCAAGCCTGGCATTTACATGGGTGATGGGCTTGAACTCAAACCTTCATGCTTTCCAGGCAAACATTCCACTGACTGAACCATCTCCTCAGCCCTCCCAGGCCTCTCTCTTTTTCTTGCTTTCTTCTTCGTTTTTTTTTTTTTTTTAATGTTGCCCAGCTGGGTGTGGTGGTGCATGCATTTAATCCCAGCATGAGGGAGGCAGAGGTAGAGGATTGCCATGAATTCGAGGCCACCCTGAGACTACATAGTGAATTCCAGGTCAGCCTGGGCTAGAATGAAACCCTAGCTCAAAACAAAACAAAACAAAACAAAACAAAACAAAACAAAACAAAACAAAACAAAAACAAAACAAAACAAAAACAAAAAAACCCAAAACCTAAAAAACAAAACAAAACAAAATGTAGCCCAGACTAGAGAGAGTTAGATAGATGATAGATCGATCGATAGATAGATGATAGATAGATAGAGGACAGATTAGCCAGGCGTGGCAGTGCAAGCCTGTAATCTCAGCACTTGGGAGGAAGAGGTAGGAGGAGCTCTATGAGTTCAAGGCCAGCTTGGAACTACAGAGTGAGTTCCAGGTCAGCTAGGCCTAGAGTGTGACCCTGCCACGAAAAAAAAACAAAAACAAAAACAAACCAAAAACCAAACCAAACAAAATAAATAAATAGAAGGCAGATTGCTCTTATCTATAGAAGTCAAAGTTATCTCCATCGTGTCCTCTAGTTCTGTAAGAAAGGAATCTGTGATTTTGTCTTGAAAAATTTTAATAATTGGTTTATTGGCACTAAGGTCATTTGATTATCATGTTTAATTATGCAAATGTCACTAACTTTATTTTAACTTTCCAAACTACTCAACAAAAGAAATTCCATGTTATTTTTTTATTTTAAAATTCCTTTTTCTTCGCGGTAAAAGACTGCATAAACTTATCAAAATCACTTTGATTTTACACCTACGGTTGGCATCCTAACATCTCCATTCTCGACACTTATAAATGCGTTAATAGATACATGGACAGTAATTTAGTTTGACTTAAATGTAATAATCAGGCTCATTTATCTAGGCTGACAAGATTTCATTTCCTAATGATCTTTTATTGTAAATTTATTTGATTTCCTCTAATATATTATCTCATTTCTCATCGCCTTTCCTTTTGAAAAAAATAAGAATAATTTTCTGTGGACTTATGAAGACTTGTCTGGAAGCTGACAGCTCTGAGCACCAGTCCCTATTTCCCTTTTAAACAAATTAGAGAGTTTGATAACAAAGTTCCAAGAAGAAGGGAACATTAGTTTATCAAGAAGTTATTCTAGCAGACACTAGGAATCGTACTTCCAGGGCCTCTGGCTTTCTTTGCAATAACAAGAACCAAAACAGTCAGGCCAACCTGTGCCCAGTTCTAGATTTTTCCATGTCTGCTCTGCTCCTTCCCCTTACCTGCCCGCCTGTCTCCTTGCCTTCAGTCTGTTCACACTAATTATTTGGTTATAAAACCAAGCTTACCAGATGGGGAGATGGCTCAGCTGTCAAAGGTACTTGCTTGTAAAGCCTCTTGGCCTGGGTTAAATTCCCCAGCATCCATGTAAAGTCAGATACAAAGAAGCACATGTGTCTGAAATGGCAAGAGATAAATAAATAAATAAATAAATAAATAAGTAATAAATAAACAACTAAACCAAGCTTAGCTTCTTTTTTTCAAAATAGCTCCGTCTATGCCTTTATTTTCTCACCAGGATCTCTATCCACATGCTAAAGCTGATGACATATTGAAGATTTTCCTTTCCCCCAAGAGTTAGTTTTTTTAAATTTAAATTTATATTTATATTTATTTATTTATTAGAGGAAGAGAGAGAGAGAGAGATTTGAGAGAGAATGAGCTCACCAGGACCTCCAACCACTGCAAAGGAACTCCAGATGTATGTGCTACCTTGTGCATCTGGCTTATGTGGGACCTGGAGAACTGAACTGGGGTCCTTAGGCTTTGCAGGCATGCACCTTAACTGCTAAGCCATCTCTCCAGCCAAGAGTTAGTTTTGTAACAAAGTTTTTGTTGTTGTTCATTTTACTTTTTTTTTTTTTTTGGTTTTTCGAGGTAGGGTCTCACTCTGGCTCAGGCTGACCTGGAATTCACTATGTAGTCTCAGGGTGGCCTCGAACTCTCAGTGATCCTCCTACCTCTGCCTCCCGAGTGTGTTGTTCATTTTCCCTTAAAAAAATTTTTTTTTTTATTTTTTTATTTATTTGAGAGCAACAGACAGACAGAGAAAGAGGGAGATAGAGAGAGGGAGAGAGGGAGAGAGAATGGACTCACCAGGGCCTCCAGCCACTGCAAAGGAACTCCAGATGCATGTGCTACCTTGTGCATCTGGCTTATGTGGATACTGGGGAATCGAGCCTCAAACCAGGGTCCTTAGGCTTCACAGCAAGCACTTAACTGCTAGGCCATCTCTCCAGGCCCTGTTTTACTTTTTTTTTTTTTTTAATATTTTTATTTATTTGGAAGTTGGGGGGAGGGAGAATGGACATTCCAGGGCCTCTTGCTGCGTAAACCAATGGATACTTGTAAATGAACGTGGGTATTGGGGAATGAACCCAGGGCTGGCAGGCCTTGCAAACAAGTGTCTTTAACCAAGGAGCCATCTCTCCAGCCCCGTTACAAAGTCTTGAATTTTGCAACTTTGATATAATTCCCCATGCTCACTTCTGTAGTCTTTCCGCCATGTCCTCATAATGGTTGTTGGAAAATGTCCACAGCCTCTTTTTATTTTTATTTTTTTTTTTTGGTTTTTCGAGATAGGGTCTCCCTCTAGCCCAGGCTGCCCTGGAATTCACCTACTCTCAGGGTGGCCTCGAACTCACAGTAGTCCTCCTACCTCTGTCTCTCAAGTGCTGGGATTAAAGGCGTGGGCCACCATGCCCTGCTGACCTCTTAACTGACTGCAGCCTTTCAACTGGCTTCCCCAACTCTCATTTCACCCCAAACCACCTGTCATCCCTGCTGGTGCAAGAATGACTGCCGGAGGTGCCATTCTGACCCAACCTCATCTGAACAGTCCTTACTGGCTTTGTGGTGCCAACGGGAGGGACTGCAGTCAGTCACGGTGATCAGCAAGATAAGGACACCCTTCAGGACTCATCGCAACAGTCTCTGTACTCCCGTCTCCTGTTCGCCTCTCTTCCTACCTCCAACCTTCCACTTTAAAGGTGAAATGTGAGCATCCTCTCCTTTGACGATGCCTCCAAGGCACGGTCCACGTCCCTACTCTACTCCTATGTCCTGGCCGACAGGAAGGTGCTATTTACTCATCGCTCTGTTGCCTTGCTCTGCCCCTTCCCTCACAGATGGTCACGTCCTCAGAGGACGTCCTGTATTCCTGTCCTTAGTTCCCAGTGAAATGCTTGGTGTACTGACTTTTTATCAAATTAAGAGTTGAATGAGGGCTGGAGAGATGGCTTAGTGATTAAGGCACTTTCCTGCAAAGCCAAAGGACCCAGGTTCAGTTCTCCTGGACCCACATAAGCCAAATGCACAAGGTGGTGCATGCATCTGGAGTTTGCTTGCAGAGGTCCCTGGCATGCCCATTCTTTCACTCCCTCTGTCTGTCTATCTGTCTGTCTACCTCTTTCTTTCTCAAATAAATAAATAAATAGATAAAATAAAATATTAACAAAAAAGAATTGGATATCAGAATGAACTCTAAGGCTCTGCTTTTCCTTCTCCCAATGTCTTATTGCTGTTTCTGCAAACCATTTCCTGGATCTTGCTATGTGCTATCATTTCACAATTCCAAACCAGGGGAAAAAATGCCCCCAAAGAGACGACACAATTGGTTACGATATAAACACAGGCTTGTAATTTTAATAATATTTTTGTCTGTCTCTCTGTTGTTTGCTTTCTTTCAGACATTCTCATTGGATAGCCCAGGCTGGCCTAGAACTTTCTATGTGGGCTAGGATGTCCGCAAATTCATAGTGACCCTCCTATCTTAGTTCCCAGTGCTGGGATTTACAAATGTGAGTCACCATACCTTGCTTTTAAGAATACTAAAAAAAAAAATAAATTGTTTCTAGGGCCCAGGAAAATGGCTCATAGGATAAAGGCACTTGCTTGCAAGCCTGATAGCCTGAGTTCAACTGTCCAGTACCCGTGTCAAGCCAGACACAAAATGGCACATGCATCTGTGATCCCAGTGCGCCTACAGCAATGGGGGGCAGAGCCAGGAGAATCTGGAAGTTGGCTGGTCTGCTGGATTGGCTCATGCAAAGCCAAGCGGTAAAACAAAAATAATCACCAGTGAGTGGAAGGAGAGGACAAACGCCTTGAGGTTGTCCTCAGACCTCTGCCCACACCCAGCGGCACGTGCGGGCCCTGCCCCTAACACATCATATACATACAGATATACAGGCATATATACTAAGAAAATAACTTGTTACCAAGTACATCGTTGTCTCTTCCCAGCCGGCCTCCTCTTCTGCAAAAGCTATGCACATTTGTGTTTATGTGGATTGTGGAGATGGCCTCCGTTCTGGGTCTCACAACAATCTTTACATTCTGAGGATCCTGGTCAGTGGTAATTCTTCCCATTTTCTCCAGTTGTGAGGCAACTTCAGAGAGATGCCTGTGATCAAACCACTGCGGGCCTCTCTGTGAATGGAAAGAAAGTCTCCTTAAAATGTATTCAGGCTGCAGAGATGGCTTAGCAGTTGAGGCGCTTGCCTGCAAAGCCAAAGGCCCCAGGTTCAATTCCCCAGGACCCATATAAGCCAGATGCACAAAGTGGAGCAGGCATCTGGAGATGGTTTGCAGTGAGGAGGCCCTGGTGTACCCACTCTTTCCATATATCTGCCTCTTTCTCTCTCTTAAATAAATAAATAAAAATAAAATATACAAAACTTTATATCTTGTTTTTTTAAAAAAATTAAATTTTATTTATTTAATTATTAGTACTTTGAGGAGCAAACAAGCTTTTAAAACAGCAACAACATCAAACCATACATGACATACAACTAAAGTTAAAATTGACTCAACCCCAGTACTAGATCACCCACGACCATAAGCTAGAAAATCAGACAAGTAATGTAAAATGTGTTATGATGTTAAAAATTATTTATGGGGGCTGGAGAGATGGCTTAGTGGTTAAGGCACATGCCTGTGAAGCTTAAGGACCCCAGTTCGATTCTCCAGGTCCCGTGTAAGCTAGATGCACAAGGGGGCACACACGTCTGGAGTTCGTTTGCAGTGCCTAGAGGCCCTGGCACGCCCATTCTCCCTCTTTCTCCCTTTCCCCCTCTCTGTCTCTAATAAATAAATAAATAAATAACTTTAAAAATAAAATCTTAAAAAAATTATTTATGGGTCTTCACCCCCTCCTACCTTTTCATGGGCAGGAGCTCTTCATATCCTCTCCTCTTTCCTTCTCTTACTCTAATACAGCCTCTCCTAACTTAAAGAAAAGTATTTAAAATAAAGCTAGGCATGGTGGCACATGTCTTTAATCCCAGAACTCTGGAGGCTGAGATAGGAGTAGTTCTGTGAGTTCCAGGTCAGCCTGGGCCAGAGTGAGACTTGAAAATAAATAAATAAATAAATAATAAATAGTATTTAGAATAATTATGGAAATAGTAAATTAGCTAAAGGAAGGAGGTAGAAAGAGGGAGAAATTGAAGAGAAGAATAGAGAAAAAAGATCAAGAGATTAGAAAACTTAAAAAAATAAAAATGGAACAAAACAGAACAAAATTTTCTAGTAATGGGAAAGCTTAAAAACAAGATTATATAAATGTAAGTAGAGGAATAAAAGAAATGAAAATATTATTAAAAAGTCAACAATAAGAAGAAAAAATATCGCCGAGAGTTCGAGGCCACCCTGAGACTACATAGTTAAGTGAGACCCTACCTCTCAAAACCAAAAAAAAAAAAAAAAAGATGATGAAAAAATACTTCTAAAAGTGTAAAAGGGGCTGGAGAGATGGCTTAGTGGTTAAACGCTTGCCTGTGAAACCTAAGGACCCCGGTTTGAGGCTTGATTCTCCAGGACCCATGTAAGCCAGATGCACAAGGGGCGCATGCATCTGGAGTTTGTTTGCAGTGGCTAGAGGCCCTGGCGCACCCATTCTCTCTCTCTCTCTCTCTCTCTCTCTCTATCTGCTTATTTCTGTATCTCTCTCTCTCAAATAAATAAATAAATAAATAAATAATAAAACATTATTAAAAAGTGTAAAAGTAGAAATGAAAAGGAAACATGGGATAAACAAGGAAAATTGGCAAAAAGAGGAAAAGATTATTCAATAATGAGAAAAACTATGCTAACAAAATTAGATGGAATAGATCACATGTTGTGGGGCTGGAGTTAAAGGCTCTTGCTTGCAAAGCTGCCTTTCCAGGTTTGATTTCCCAGCACCCATGTAAAGACAGATACAAAAAGCGGTGCAGGCACCTGACATTTGTTGACAGTGACAAGACAGCCTTGCACACCATACACACGCATGCAAATGAACAAATATTTAAAAGCACCTATCTAGTTGAATGTGTAATAAAGTATTTTGCTTGAAATATATTAAAAAGAATGAAAAGAAAGCAAGAAAAAGTGTTTTAAGCTGCTTTTTCTGGGTCTGTGAGCACTAGAGATGGCTGTTTGTATGCACAGGGCTGTGAGGGTCATTTGGATTCATGGATTCTTATCTTTGCTGTGGTGTAGAGGCTGGAAATAACAACCACACTTCACAAGTTCCCTGGAAGAAAAAGTTCATAGATGACTTGGGTTCCGCCAAGCAGATAGGCCTGCAAGGGATGAGGAAGACAGCTGCCAACTATAGGAGACTTCACGCAGCTTCACACAAGATAAGATCATCTGGGGGCTGGAGAGATGGTTCAGTGGATCAGGCACTTGCCTGCAAAGTGTAAGGACCCTGGTTCAATTCCCTAGTACCCACATAAAGCCAGACGCATACTGACCCGCAGTGGTGCATGCATTTGGAGATCGTTTGCAGTGGCTGAAGACTCGGGCGCACCCATTCTTTCCCCCTCTCTTTCTCTCTGTCTCTCTCTGTCTTTCTTCTCTCTGTTTTTCTCTCTCTCTCTCTCTGCTTGCAAATAAATAAAAACTTTTTTTTTAAATAGATAACTATCTGGGATAACTTGGGCAGAACTTTGGTTTGCAACCAGACTTCTACTAATTTATGTAGTCTCCCAGTTGTTCAGTAAATCTTTGCTGAAAATCTACAATGGGCCAGATATTACACTGACCCTGGGAAGAAAGAATCAGTACCACTCAGAAGTTCAGCATCTTTAGAACGTGATTGGTATTTACCAAGCTAGCTGCGTTGACACTCAACAGGAGGCCTGAACCCCATGGTCCACATGCATTCCTCCCCAGGCCAGAGGGTTTCACCACGTAGCTCACGATCCTCCTGCCTCGGCCTCTTGAGTGCTGGCATGGCAGTAGGTGCCTTCTCATCTTTGCGAATCTGACACCTTGCAGCAACCTGAGAGAGAGAGAAAAAAAAAAAAAAAAACAACCATGGTTATTGAGTGAAAAGATGACTTCTGGGTCTGGAGAGATGACTCAGTGGTAAGGAACTTGCCTTCAAAGCCTAAGGACCTGGGTTTGATTGGTTTGATTCCCTAGTACCCATGTAAAGTCAGATGTACAAGGTGACGCATGCGTCTGGAGTTCATTTACACAGGTTAGAGGCCCTGGTGTGCCCATTTTCTCCCCCTCTCTCTGCCTCCTTCTCATAAATATTTGTTTCTCTCTCTCTCTCTCTCTTTTTTTTAAAGATGACCTCTCATTGTACTCCAAACTTCTTTCAGCAGTGATATCCCTAAAAAGGGTTGGGGTGATCAGAAGTTTTCGGCAAAAAGACCAATAAATACCCAAGGGTAGGAATGACAGGAAACAAGGCCCATGCTTGTCTGCCCATAGCTAGTGTCTTTTCTAGTGGCTGTAACCAGACTTCTCCAGAAAATACTTCCTCAGGAACTGTGTGTGCTAGACAGCCTCAAATTGGAGGTATTTTCAAAACCATTACCTGGAGGGCGGTGGGGGGGGGGAGGAAAGCTATAGCCCGAGCCTGGCATGAGGGCACCTCCTCCCAGCTACAAATTACTCACTTCAAACCCTGAATTAGGCAGGAGCTGCTCTGCCAACGGGGCTCTGGGTTTACATTCTCCTCCGTGGGCATGCCCTTTCTGACGGTAAAGCCAGGTTTTGTTTTGTGATTGTGTAAATTGGAGCCAGGGGAGTTTCTTTCTTCTCCGTGACTGCAGCCACAGTGAGGATTTCTTCACAATCCAGCACTTGGTGCCCTTCTGTGCGCGTGGGCAGAGAGCAAGGGGGAGGGGCTCTTGAGCGCACTTCTCACCTGCTTTAAACAAGAGCTCTGATTTTGTCCCCTTCCCTCCATCATTATGGGGCTTGAGTGAAAGCAGAATTCACAGACTTTTTTTTTAAAACTCTGTTTTGGGTCATCATGAGCTTCACTTTTTAAAATATATATATATATTTGAGAGAGTGAGAGAAGGAAAGAGGCAGAAAGAGAGAGAGAGAGAGAGAGAGAGAGAGAGAGAGAATGGGTCCGCTAGGGCCTCCAGCCACTGCAAATGAACTCCAGATGCATGCACCACCTTGTGCATCTGGCTTATATGGGTCCTGGGGAACCAAACTGGGGTCCTTTGGCTTTGCAGGCAAGTGCCTTAACTGCTAAGCCATCTCTCCAGCCACATGCTTCACTTTTAAACACTTGGTTATTGATGAAACAGTCCCGCAGCCTGCTGGGGTATGCTGGGACCCAGGATGGTTTGGCGTTTCGTTAGGTCTTCTGTTCTTTCCTAATGCCCTTCCATGTTGGCTCATTGTGAAAGCCAATCAAGGGGCCGGGGGAGATGGCTCAGAGGGGAAGAGCCCTTGCTGAACAAGCATGAGGATCTGAACTAGTTCCCAGCACCCACATAAACATGTCTGCCCGAGGGGAGCAGAGACAAGAGAATCCCTGGGGCTCTTGGTAAGTCAGGCTAACCAACAACCAAGGAGTGCAGGTTCAGTGAGAAACTCCGTCTCAGGGAAATAAGACAGCAGAGTGACAGACACTCCCAGCGTATTCTTTTGGCCTCTGCACGCATGTGCAAGGGGCATGCGTACCTACACACACGCCTGCATAAGCTACATGACATACACACAAAAATAATAAACAAAAAAGACAAACAAAGAAATTCTGAAAAAAAGCCAACTACATCTTGTCTTCATTGAATCTTGTCTGGATGGAAAGGACCTCCCATCTCCCACTTTCATTTAAATACTTTCTTGAGTCTCTGCTTGTAGCTAGGGGTCCAAAGACAAGTGACACAAGGTCCTTCTCTTAGGTGACTTAAGGTCAGAGACACACACTAAAGTTAGAAGGTGGCCTTGGCTGCATCTTTTTAAAAATTAATTAATTTTATTGACAACTTCCATAATTATAAACAATAAACCATGGTAATTGCCTCTTTCCCCCCACTTTCCCCTTTGTAACTCCACTCTCCTTCATATCCCCTCCCCCTCTCAATCACTGTCTCTTTTATTGTGATGTCATCATCTTTTCCTCCTGTTATGATGGTCTTGTGTAGGTAGTGTCTGGCACAGTGAAGTCATGGATATCCAGGCCATTTTGTGTCTGGAGGAGCACATTGTAAGGAGTCATACCCTTCCTTTGGCTCTTAAATTCTTTCTACCACCTCTTCCGCAATGGACCCTGAGCCCTGGAAGGTGTGTTAAGAGATATTTCAGTGCTGAGCACTCCTCTGTCCCTTTTCAGCATTATGGTTTCTTCTGAGTCATCCCAAGGTCACTGCCATCTTAAAAGAGAAGCTTCTCTAACCACAAGTGAGAGTAGCATTAATATATGGGCATGAACATTAACAGAAGTGCTTACTGGGCAATTAGGTGAGCATAATATATGCACTTACTTGGCTGCATCTTGAAGGAAGGCAGAGGTAATCAGGTGTGCCACTACCAGTGTGGCTTTGACCTGTTGGGGCAACTCAAGAGAAAGAAAGAAAGAAAGAAAGAAAGAAAGAAAGAAAGAAAGAAAGAAAGAAAGAAAGAAAGAAAGAAAGAGGGAGGGAAGGAAGGAAGGAAGGAAAGAAAGAAAGAAAGAAAGAAAGAAAGAAAGAAGGAAAGAAAGAAAGAAAGAAAGAGGAAAGAAAGGGAAAGAAAGAGACACAAGTAATGGAATAAAAGCTGGGATCGGGTGGTCTGCAGGCTCTGATGGAGACATTGTAATAGCACTGAACCAGCGTTGGTTTATTTTATACACACTCAGAAAAGCTTTGGCAACCACTTTCTTTTCTCAAATATAGAAAAAAGCATGGGAACTGTGAGCAAGGTCAGATGATACAGGAATGAGGCAGCTGCAGACTGTTTTTTTACAGTTCTGTCTTCTGCACGAGGTCAGGCCCATACACACAGTCCAAGAGGCGGCATTAAGGAGGCTGCTGGGCCCGCTCTGGTCTCTTGCCAGTTCAGCTGGAAGTAGACATAGCTGTGCCCAGGTCAGTGGTTCCTACTTGCTGTGGCTCTCTGCACAGGTGGACATAGGACGTTGCTGTATTTCATCAATTTAAGTTGTCAGTGAAGTTCAGGTTCATGAGCAACATTCGGCATGGAAGCGTCCTGTTTATGGTCTGTTCACACAGCCTCTCCGTTATCCACACTGCCTCCGTGTTTCCAGCACCTAGTGTCTGTGCTTCACAATGCATTTACGCTTGCTGCTGCAAAGTCAATGGACTTGTAAAATGATCCGTGACAGGTGCCTGTTAGTATAGCCTCCGACAGAATGGTTGACCTGCCCTGTAAACCCTTTGCATCTCACTGACCCCTCCCTTTCTGCTCCCTTGGTAGCCACACAGCCTTCTCAACAGCTTTATCTTTTCCAGGCTGTCACACGGGTGGAATCCCCCAGGCACAGCATTTTTCTGAGTGGCTTCTTTCATTTAGCAATGTGCTTGTATGCTCCTTCATATCTTTTCATAATTTGATAGGTGTGTGTGTGTGTGTGTGTGTGTGTGTGTGTGTAGCCCAGGCTGGCTTTGAACTCACAACCTCCTGCTTCAGTCTCTTAAGAGCTGGGCTCACCACCATGCCCAGACTCATTGCTCATTTTAAAAACAACACTGAGGCCTGGAGAGATGGCTTAGTGGTTAAGAACTTGCCTGTGAAGCCTAAGGACCCAGGTTCGAGGCTCGATT
This sequence comes from Orientallactaga sibirica, assembly GCA_036365145.1. NCBI lineage: Eukaryota > Metazoa > Chordata > Mammalia > Rodentia > Dipodidae > Orientallactaga > Orientallactaga sibirica. The sequence continues at coordinate 20,320,108 of JAEOAD010000032.1, read as the reverse complement.
CCCCAGGAACCATGTAAGCCAGATTCACAAGGGGGCACATGCATCTGGAGTTTGTTTACAGTGGCTGGAGGCCCTGGTGCACCCATTCTCTCTCTGTCTATCTGCCTCTTTCTCTCTCTGTCTGTCGCTCTTAAATAAAAAACAAACAAAAAAAATTAAAAACAAAACAAAACACTGAGCTGGGTGTGTTGGCACACATTTTTAATCCTAGTACTAGGGAGGCAAAGATAGGAGGATCGACGTGAGTTCCAGGCCACCCTGAGACTATATAGTGAATTCCAGGTCAGCCTGAGCCAGAGTGAGACCCTACCTCGAAAAACTTAAAAAAAAAAAAAAAAAAAAAAAAATGGGCACACCAGGGCCTGTAGCCACTGCAAACGAACTCCAGATGCATGTGGCCCTTGTGCATCTGGCTTATGTGGGTCCTGGGGAACTGAACCTGAGCCCTTTGGCTTCACAGGCAAACACCTTAACCACTAAGCCATCTCTCCAGCCTGATTTTTTTTTTGGGGGGGGGGTAAGGAAGCACACATTAATTGATCCTATAAAGGTATCTTTTCTTTTTTATTACTTTTTGTTTTTTTAAAATTTTTATTCATTTATTAGAGAGAGAGAGAGAGCATGGGCATGCCAGGGCCTCTAGCCACTGCAAATGAACTCTGGATGCATGTGCTACCTTGTGCATCTGGCTTATGTGGGACCTGGAGAATCGAGCCTGGGTCCTTAGGCTGCGCAGGCAAGTGCTTTAACTGCTAAGCCATCTCTCCAGCCTCAGCCCTTGGTTTTTTGAGGTATGGTCTCATCTAACCTAAGTTGACCTAGAATTCACTATGTAGTGTCAGAATGCTGGTCCTACTTCTGCCTCCTAAGGGGACTGCCATTATGCCTGGCAAAATTTTCTTTTGTACACAACAGAGGTGTTGGATACTCTGTCACCTTTCTTTTTTTTTTTTTTTTTTGGTTTTGCCAGGTAGGGCCTCACTCTGGTCCAGGCTGACCTGGAATTAACTATGTAGTCTCAGGGTGGCCTTGAACTCTCAGCAATCCTCCTACCTCTGCCTGCCTCCCGAGTGCTGGGATTAAAGGCGTGCACCACCACGCCTGGCTTCTGTCACCTTTCTTGAAAAACAAAAATTAAAATTAAAAAAATAGAGCTGGAGAGATGGCTTAGTGGTTAAGGTGCCTGCCTCCTAAGCCTAAGAACGCTGGTTCCAATCTCCAGCGTTCCAATCTCCAGGTCCCACGTTTAGCCAGATGCAAAGTGACGCAAGGGTGCAATGCCGCACTTGACCACAAGGGGGCGCATGCATCTGGATTTCGTTCACAGCAGCTGAGACACTGCTAGCGCGCCCATCTGTCTCCCTCTCCCTCTCTGTCTGTCTTTCTCTGTGTCTCTCTCCAAAAATAAATAAATAAAAATATAAATATAAAAATATAAAAACCAAGTATTTTACGCACCACTGAACAAGTCAGGTATTTGTAGCTAGAAGAACTGCTACAGCTCAGTTTGCCAAAGGAGATTTTTGTGGACAGCAGTTGTTATTATTCTGGTCCTTCCCCCAATTTCTTTTTTCAGGCACAGCAGTTTGATGTGGGAATCTCTGTTTTATAGCACTGAACTATTTGGAAACATGTTATAGGACTGGGGAGGTGACTCAGTGGATACAGCGCTCTCTGCTCAAGCCTGAATGACCTGAGTCCTATCCCCAGGCCCTTTGTAAAAATCCTGAAGCCATGGTACTTGAGTAATCCCACATGCTGACTGCAAAGTGGGAGGTGAAAGTGGAGACAGGAGGATTCCTGGAAGCCCATGAGGAGTAGCAGCAAAGAACTTCACAACAAAGACGATCCCGAGAGAAACCCCGCCTCATTTGAGGTGAAGACTGGCCCAGAAGTTGACTTTTTTTTATTGAGAGAGACAGAGACAGAGAGGAAGAGGCAGTGACAGAGAGAGAATGGGTGCACCAGCAGCCTCTCATCCACTGTGAATGAACTCCAGATGTGTGCGCCCCCTTGTAGGCAAGTGCGGCATTGCACCCTTGAGTCATTTTTTTTTTTGCATCTGGCTAAACGTGGGACCTGGAGAATTGAACAGTCGTTCTTAGGTTTGGCAGGCAGGCGCCTTAACCTCCAAGCCATCTCTCCAGCCCCCCGTTGTCTTCTGACCTTCACATATATGTGTTCCATGGCACCTGCCCCACACTCTTACATACATGAACACATGCACACTACACATGTGAACACACATACACACATACAAAACCTAGAAATCATGTTACAGATGTCCACACTCTATGGCACAATAATTATGTGCCTAGGGAGAAATCCCTAATTAATCTCTAAAAGTAAAATACTTGTTCCTTTAAAATTCTTTTTTTAATTTTTATTTATTTCAGAGAGACAGAGAGATACAGAAATAATCAGGTACAGAGAGAGAGAGAGAGAGAGAGAGAATGGGTATGACAGGGCCTCCAGCTACTGCAAACAAACTCTAGATGCGTGCACCCCCTTGTGCATCTGGCTTACGTGGTTTCTGGGGAGTCAAACCTGAGTACTTTGGCTTTGCAGGCAAGCAACTTAACTACTAGGCCATCTCTCCAGCCTGAAAATACTTGGTTTTTATAGTGTTACTTTCAATAGGGGGAAGCTCAACTTGACTTCTTAGCAAACAAAATAGAAATAAGTAGGTAACATTATTATTATTAATTTATTTGAGAGAGAGAAATGAGGAGAGAGAAGGGGAGAGAGGGAATGGGCATTCCAGGGCCTCTTACTGCTGCAAACGAACTCCAGATACATGTGCCACTTTGTGCATCTGGCTTTACATGGATACTGAGGAATCAAACCCAAGCCACCAGGCTTTGCAAGCAAATGCCTTTAAGTACTGAGCCATCTCCTAAGCCCTTATTTAACATTATTATACTGCTTAATGGTGTTATTAATGGCTGGTATTTAATAGGGTAATTGTGAGGGCTGACTAGGAATGGTGCTTATGACTCAGGTGACATAAACAGACAGAACAGGAACTGACCCATGTACCCACCTATGTGAAATGAACACACTTATGAACTGACCCATGTACCCAGCTATGTGAAATGAACAAACACACTTATGGAAAAAAACAGTGACCCAGGAGAGGGTTAGGGAGATGGAATTTATTCATCTGCTGAAATGTCTCTTAATATTGGTATTTAGCTCGCCAATTATTTTTAAAATATATTTTATTTATTTATTTAAGAGAGAGAGAGAATGGGCGTACCAGGGCCTCCAGCTATTGCAAACGATCTCCAGATGCATGCACCACCTTGTGCATCTGACTTATGTGGATCCTGGAGAATCAAACCGGGATCCTTTGGCTTTGCAGGCAAAAGCCTTAACCCCTAAGCTATCTTTCCAGCCCATTGCCAATTATTTTTAAATTAAGAATTAATTTTTAAATTAAGAATTATAGGTATCTACCCCAAAGTATGTTCACAAAATTATATCTTTGTAGCAAACTTGAAACTCTTGGAGCTGAGGAGATGGCCCAGTGGTTAAAAGCACTTGCTTGCAAAGCCTGATCACCCAGGTTCAACTCCCCAGCACCCATGTAAAGCTGGACACAGGAAGTGGTGCATGTGTCTGAAACTTGTTTGCAATGACCAGAGACCCTGGTATACCCCCTCGCCACTCCCACATGCAAACAAACAAATAAATAAGTAAATAAATAAAGGAAAAGAACCTCTTTCCTTATGTGAGTTATAAAATGGCTCTGATCCAAATTGGGGGGGGGGGTCACACACACGGCAAGAACTTCACCAACTGGCCCTCTCTCCAGCCATTTTGCTTGTTTTAATGAGATCAATATCAAAAGCATTCCTGAAATATTTCAGGTTTTCAAAGAAAGAAAATATAAAAACAAAAACAAAAACAAAAACAAAAAACCCTCTTGCTGTAAAAAAAAACAAGAAGAAGCCATGAGGAATGGTAGTGAGCTAAGTTTTCTGAGGTCCTTTGCTCGTTAGCACTGCTGGAGACTCAGGAGTCCCCCTGTTTCTGCTGAAGGTGGAAGTCTCATCTGGAGCTGAGGCTCCCTGAAACCCAAGCCACAGGTCCCGACTCCCCAAATCTCAGAGGAAATCACCCAAGTCTGCTCTTGTCCCAGCTCTCAGTGTAAGACATTGCACGGCCTGGGTTCTCCCTCTGTGGTACATGCTAATGCAGTGTGAGCCAACAGTTTCATATTTAGGGCAGGCCAAACGGTGTCTTTCTGGTTCTACGTGGCAGGGCGCACGGGGCACAAAGCGATGTGGGGAAAGCTGGCATCTATCTATGGAGCCTGGTCAATGTGAGTTGTAAGTAATTGCGGTTTCTTCTCAGTCTCATTTGGGGCGAGCCATTTCTCACTACGTGGTCCCTTAAAGTGAGGCTGATTCAGGAGCAGATCAATGACAGGGAAACCCTTTCGTCTTCTTTTAGGGCATAAAATTTAAAAGATATTTAAGTCAATATTCCTTTTAATAATGTGTCTTACAGAAATGTCTGGGTTCTCCCTTCTAGGTACATAATTAATTGAGCTGCCTGCCACCCACAAGGTATAGTCTTTGCTGCCTATAATTCTCTTTAGGTCTCATTGCTATTCTGTTTTCGGTTCTATTTGTCTTTAGATATTTCCTCTCCACTCCCCCCCACCCCACCCCAGAAGTGTGGGGTATGCCTTGTACTTAGTTTTATCTTTCTGTGCTTTTGTTTCTAAATGTCAGCATAATTTTTCTGCCTTATAATATTGGAGATGTTATCAGCATCAATCAGCTCAAAAGAAGAGCAGAAAAGATTACACATCATTTATCTGTATTGGTTGTTCACTGTAATGACCCGCCGGACAACAGGAACAAATAATCTGTTGCTTTGATGGAAACTAATTATTCTTAAGCGTGACAGCCACGAAATAGCTTTTGTGACATTGTTTTTAAAAATGACAGCTACCTAGTCATTATTAGTGCCAGCCGCGGTTCAGCCGTGTTTCTTGAAGATTTCCCTATATAAGTATTGCCAGTTTGGAATTTATTTATCTTTTTTTTTTTTTTTTTTTTTTTTTTTTTTTTGCTGTTTGGTGGGAAAATGAAAGTAAAATTTGAGAACTTTAGATTTAAAATTGTATTTGAGTCCAAGCACTAATACAAGTTCATGTTGGCTGTTGTTTGTTTTTAGGCTTTTTGAAAGAGGGTCCCCTGTGGTTTTGATGTACCTCGAACTCTCCATGTAGCCAAGGATGGCCAGTCCTGCCTCTACCTGGAGTGAGAGGTTTGCACTACCGTGTCTGACTGAAAGTTTCTTAATGGGAAATAATTTGCCATTGTCTAGTGAAAATTTAAAGTACAATTAGATGATAATTTTACAAGGAGGAGTTGAAGCTCTGTGTTTTTTGTTTGTTTTGTTTTGTTTTTTGAGGTAGGGTCTCACGCTAGCTCAGGCTGACCTGGAATTAACTTTGTAGTCTCAGGGTGGCCTCGAACTCACAGTGATCCTCCCACCTCTGCCTCCTGAGTGCTGGGATTAAAGGTGTGCGTGACCACGCCTGGCTGTTTTATTTAAAAATTTTTTTTTATTTTACTGCTGGTAATTGTCTTAATCCTGAGGTTTGGACACTTAAGTAATAATAAATTAAAACAATGGAAGTCTTTAAAATGATGAATTTTTTAAAACAGAATTTATGTGGACAGATGCAAAAGAAGTTTTATTTTAGGTAGCTTTATATGCAAACATCAAGATAATCCCAGCATACTGCTGTATTTCTATTGTTGTCTAAAATGTTTTAGAAACTTAGTCAATCTTAGAAATAATATCTGCATTACTGACACAACTAATCAGATTTATATGCCATTAAACCATAACAGACCCAACTTCCCTGGCCTTGGTTTGGATTAGGTAACTTCACATGCTTAATGCTTTTTTTTTTTTAATATTTATTTATTTGTTTGTTTATTGGGAGAGGGTCTGGTTGTGCCGCCCAGGCTGGCCAAAAACTCCTGGACTCCAGGGAACCACTTGCTTCACCCTCCCAGGTGCTGGGACAAAAAGAACATGTGACAACATCCAGCTATCCTTTTGTTATAACAGATTCTGCAAAATGTTAGATGCTGTGGGTGACAGAAGATCTTGGCTAATATACTGAACTTGATGAAAGAAGTTTACTTCTCCAAAAGTAACATTACTGTAAAAATAAATTTTGGGCTGGAGAGATGGCTTAGTGGTTAAGGTACTTGCCTGCAAAGCCTACGGATTCATGTTTGACTCTCCAGGTCCCATGTAAGTCAGACACACAGTGACTCAAGCATGCAATGTTGCACTTGCACACAAGAGGGCACACACGTCTGTCGTTTGATTGCAGTGGCTAGATGCCCTGGTGCACCAATTCTCTGTCACATGCACATTTAAAAAAAAAAAAAAAAAAAAAAAGGCCAGTCTGTTGGGCTTGCCTCAAAAATAAATAAAATAAAATAAAATAAAATAAAATAAAATAAAATAAAATAAAATAAAATAAAATGAATTTTTGTATGGCAGTGACCTCGGTGCTGGGATAAAACACTTGACAAGAAGCAGCTGATGGGAGGAAAGGGTTTATTTGGGATTACAGTCTCAAGGGGCAGATTCGTGATGGCAGGGGAGAGTGTGATCATGGGCATTCTTTCTTGCCTCAGCAGCAACACACCTCCTCCAGCAAGGTTCCACCTCCCAAAGGGTCACCAGCTGGGATATGGATAGTCTATAAATTGTTCTGGACGGTTTTTTCCCCCCACTTAACATGTGAACATTTTTCACAAATGTGTATGTGGCTTTTTAAAAACCTAGTCATGTTTATTTAAACCACTTAATAGTTCTGTGAGATAAAGGCTTGCTCTGTCATCTTACCCTCTGGTTTGGAAAACCCTCACCAGCCACAGCTGAGTTGACAGAGACCCTCAGGCGGGGCCTCAGTATGTGTAGTGGCTTGCTTAGGTTGACCACTTCTGACACCTTAAAGTTGAGACTCACGTTGGCTAGTGATCCTGGGTTTAGGGGACCTGTGGGCTGGACATTTGGCTTTGGCTTAGCTCTGACACCACGAGCAGGTCATCTCTTACCAGAAAATGTCACCTCGCTGTACCTTACATTTCTCACCTCAGAATGGGAGCTGAGCTGAGATGGGTTGGGCTGAAGATTTGAACCTGCCGCCACCTAGATGCTAGCATTCTCTCTCTTTCTCTGTCTCTTCCCTCCCCTCTCTTTCTTGGTCCTTCTGCCTCAGTCTCCTTAGAGCTAGGATTCTAAGTGTGCACCATAACACCCAAACTAAATCTTACTTATTCTTGGTCTGTGTTTTGTGAGCTTAAAGCCTCATCTTGTCAGGTGATAATGTTTTTGGGAGTTAATTATAATTGTTCTCTGGTAACAGCAAAATTTTATTTAAAAAAATAACTTTTGATTGGGTTGGAGAGATAGCTTAGTGGTTAAGGCACTTGCCTGCAAAACCCAAGGACCCTGGTTCGATTCCCCAGTACCCACATGAGCCAGATGCACAGAGTGCCGCATGCATCCAGAGTTTGTTTGCAGTGGCTCTCCTCCCCACCCCCCGTATCTCTCTGCTTGCAAATAAATTAGTAAAATAGTTAAAAAATACTTTATTGACAACTTACACAGACACACAGACACACACACACAATGTACCCTAACCATAATGCGTTCCTAGCACCCTCCCACAGCCCCCCCTCCATCATAACCCATTCTCCTTTCCAACTAGGACAGACAAGATTTTTTGAATTTTTATTTATTTATTTGAGAGAAAGAGGCAGAGAGAGAGAGAGAGAGAGAGAGAGACAGAATGGGCGCGCCAGGATCTCCAGCCACTGCAAACGAACTCCAGATGCGTGCGCCCCCTTGTGCATCTGGCTTATGTGGGTCCTGGAGAATTGAGCCTCGAACCGGGGTCCTTAGGCTTCACAGGCAAGTGCTTAACTGCTAAGCCATCTCTCCAGCCCCAGACAAAATTTTAAGTGTGACAGTTTAGGTTTATTTCATCATCACCGGACCTAGGCCTTCATCTCTGAAAATGCTGCTCGGAACAGTCTTTGCCCCCAGCACAGCACAGTCATGTCAATAAATGTGGAGAGAAAAGACAGTGCTAACTCCTGCATCCACCTAGCTAGCCTGAGCCCGCAGTGCAAGTTTACACCTCTGCTGAATGACTGACGCTTATCGACAGGTGTTCCTTTATCACGTTTACTTTGCGAGGACAGAGTCACTCCCTCCCCACCCCAGCAGCTAACACGAACGGACACATACTCTGTGCTGAGCATGCTGTGAGTCACCCATTCACAATAAAAGTCACAGAGGATAAATAAGTTGTCCAGAGACACGGCATTAGTAATGGGACTGGGTGAAGAGTTAATCAAATATCTATGTAGTTATAAAAATGGCTACCAACGTAACCAGCATTTAGCACGGCTACAGATCGGGTCGGAGGTTGGTGTTTCGCCTTTTGTAGGATGCTGGGAGACGTCTCTTTTCTCTTGCGGATGGTTCCCTTCTCAAGCAGGCTCGCAGAGCCGCCTGTGGCATCCAGTCCCAATAAGAACACATGTGAACAAAGCAATTCCTTGTATTCTCCCCATAGCCAGCGATCACTCATGCCCACTTCTGCAAAGCTCCTGCGCTGGCAGACAGCCCTGTTGTTGGAATCTTGCAAAGTTGATGATTAGTGGAAATGGTCTGGACCGCATCCACAGGACATCTTGTAGCACAATCAGGCCCCACTTCATCACGCCTGGTGACAGGCATCTTCCCGTTCAAGTCTCCATCCGGTGAGGAGCCAGGGTACAGCTCAGCAGCTAATTAGACAAGGCTACATACAAGGCGAGAACATGCCCCACTTCAATAGGCTGAAAGGGCAGGCCTGTCGAGAGGCTCTGTCCTGGCCCTGAGCTTTATGCCCATCGCCGGACTGGTTGAACATTAACACCCAGAAATCTGCTGATTTGCTCCCATATCCTGGGCTCATGCGGAGAAGGAGCTGAAAGGGATCTGGATGTCTTCGAGGTAGTTCAGCGCTTCATTATTCCCCAACACATCAATCTTGGGCTCATTGTTGGAGAAATTGGGGAAATGTGGAGTGTTTGGGTGACACGCAGCCTCTAGGCTTTCTAAGTGTCTCTGCTAGGAGTTCCTCCTTTCCTGTGATGTTTGCTTTGACAAAAAAAAAAAAAAAAAAGCCAACGACTTTAAAGAGTGTAAAAGGTTTCCCGGTGGCGACAAAAAGCAAGCGTTTCCTTCCCGTTTGCTTCTGTCATCTAAAAGAGTGCTGAAAACAAGCTTTGGTGTATGTTTAACAAATGATCAAAATATAAAGGCAGATTCTCCAAAATCTTTGTAAACAAGATATTTGGAAGTTTATTCTATATTTTAGAATGCAAAACACATAAACGTACAATAGCAACATCAACAAAACAACGATAATTATTTTATGTCAAGATGAGGTATGGTCTTGGCCGCTGACACCCTTATCTCTCTACGACACGTCACCCCTTGAAGGTGTCACTGTCTATGCGCATGCGATCCGGTTTTCATCGGAACATCTCAAATCCGTTTCCACTAGCTATTGGAAGCAGGAGATGTTGAGAGTTGAAGGCGTCTCTTGGAAATATCTTGTTTAATGCTATCAGTTCAGATGAAAAAACTAAATTTGAGCCTGGTGCAATGCCTCATCCTTTAGTCCCAGCACCCAGGAGGATGAAGTAGGAGAATCACTGTGAGTTCCAGACTAGCCTGGGCTACAGAGTGAGTTTCAGGTCAACCTGAGCTACAGTGAGGTCCTTCCTCAAAAGACGAAAAGGGAGAGAGATAGAGAATTAAATTCCGAGGGAGATGGACCCATTGCCACCGTTCCTTGCTTTTGCTAAACACTACATTGTCAGGGGCCAGGAGGCAGGACCCCTTCCATCACCTGACACACCTGTGCTCAAATCTACCACACAACCCCGAGAGCCAGCTGTGGGACTCTGAGAGGAAGGCTGAGGCATCGGCCTAGAGAAATAATTTCATTGTGTTTTTCTGAGAGTCATGTACTGTCTGTCATCTTTGGGTTGAGTAATTTCAGGAAAAAAAATGTATTTGGTGATGAGTCATGCTGTGCATATGCTAATTAGTGTGCCACTTTTCTGGGTAGCGTAGTGCACTAGGCCAGTCGCAGAACAAGGAGCCGTATGGTTGACTAGTAAGGCCCGATTAACTTCCAGGTGGACACAAGTAAAGGTAACAATGTCAGGATGATGTATTCCTTCTGGAGCCAGGAAGCCACCCCAGCGTAGATTCCAAAGTGTCTGCATGTGACTGACGTCGCTTTTATTCATTTTAATTTGGCGCATAAATTTCCCAGTCAGGCACAGAACGTTTCTTAGAATAGCAGGTAACAAAATCTATGCTGAGGGCCCAGAAGACTCAGCCGTTAAAGGGTAGTACTCGCCTAAAGCCAGATGCACAAAGCGACAAGCGGCCTTGGAGCACCCAATAGTCTGTCTGTGTCTCTCTCAAATAAATAAATAAATACATGAAAAAAAAAACCCTTACAGTAAATGTAGAAACTTGCCAGGCATGGTGGCACACGCCTTTAATCCTAGCACTCAGGAGGCAGAGGTAGGAGGATTGCTGTGAGTTTGAGGCCAGCCTGAGGCTACATAGTAAATTCCAGGTCAGCCTGGGCTACAGTGAAACTCTATCTCAAAAAAACAGTAATAATAATAATAATGATAATAAAGTTTTTTAAAAGATGAATGTGGGAACTGGAGGGTTGGGTTTTAGGCCTGGTTTCTGAGTGGGTCTCTAGATTTCTGATTGCCATCGAAGACCGACTCTCTTTGGGTCTCATTTAGTAGAGAAATAAAATGAATAGATTGAAGGATGTGCACATTTCAGAATTTTCCACATCAGATGTCAAATTAGCCTAAAGGATGACAGATGTGGTGGGTCAAACTGCCACAACTGAGAAAAAGAAATTACAAACATGTATGTCTACCAAGAAGGAAACTCGTAGAGAAAATAAATTCTCTATTTTCTGAGCTTGAGGTGTATGTTGAATTTAGACTTGTCTAAAAATAAGGGTGGGGAGTAGAGAGCTGTGGATGAGGGCTGAAGGCTGGGTGGGGAGTGGAGGGCTGTGGGTGAGGGCTGAGGGCTGGGTGGGGAGTAGAGGGTTGTGGGTGAGGGCTGAAGGCTGGGTGGGGAGTGGAGGGCTGTGGGTGAGGGCTGAGGGCTGGGTGGGTGAGGGGGCTGTGGATGAGGCTGAAGGCTGGGTGGGGAGTGGAGGGTTGTGGGTGAGGGCTGAAGGCTGGGTGGGGAGTGGAGGGCTGTGGGTGAGGGCTGAGGGCTGGATGGGGAGTAGAGGGTTGTGGGTGAGGGTTGAGGGCTGGATGGGGAGTGGAGGGCTGTGGATGAGGGCTGAAGGCTGGGTGGGGAGTGGAGGGCTGTGGGTGAGGGCTGAAGGCTGGGTGGGGAGTAGAGAGCTGTGGATGAGGGCTGAAGGCTGGGTGGGGAGCGGAGGGTTGTGGGTGAGGGCTGAAGGCTGGGTGGGGAGCGGAGGGCTGTGGGTGAGGGCTGAAGGCTGGGTGGGGAGTAGAGAGCTGTGGATGAGGGCTGTGGGTGGGGGCTTGTGGGTGAGGCTGAAGGCTGGGTGGGGAGTAGAGGCTGTGGATGAGGGCTGAAGGCTGGGTGGGGAGCGGAGGGCTGTGGGTGAGGGCTGAAGGCTGGGTGGGAGCGGAGGGCTGTGGGTGAGGGCTGGGGGTGAGGAGTAGGCTGTGGATGAGGGCTGAAGGCTGGGTGGGGAGTGGAGGGCTGTGGGTGAGGGCTGAGGGCTGGGTGGGAGTAGGGGCTGTGGGTGAGGGCTGAAGGCTGGGTGGGGAGTAGGGGCTGTGGGTGAGGGCTGAAGGCTGGGTGGGGCGGAGGGGGCTGTGGGTGAGGGCTGAAGGCTGGGTGGGGAGTAGGGGCTGTGGGTGAGGGGCTGAAGGCTGGGTGGGGAGTAGAGGGTTGTGGGTGAGGGCTGAAGGCTGGGTGGGGAGTGGAGGGCTGTGGGTGAGGGCTGAAGGCTGGGTGGGGAGCGGAGGGCTGTGGGTGAGGGCTGAAGGCTGGGTGGGGAGCGGAGGGCTGTGGGTGAGGGCTGAAGGCTGGGTGGGGAGTAGAGGGCTGTGGGTGAGGGCTGAAGGCTGGGTGGGGAGCGGAGGGCTGTGGGTGAGGGCTGAAGGCTGGGTGGGGTAGAGGGATGTCGGTGAGGACTGAAGGCTGGGTGGGGAGCGGAGGGCTGTGGGTGAGGGCTGAGGGCAGGGTGGGGAGCGGAGGGCTGTGGGTGAGGGCTGAGGGCAGGGTGGGGAGCGGAGGGCTGTGGGTGAGGGCTGAAGGCTGGGTGGGGAGGGAGGGCTGTGGGTGAGGGCTGAAGGCTGGGTGGGGAGCGGAGGGCTGTGGGTGAGGGCTGAAGGCTGGGTGGGGAGTGGAGGGCTGTGGGTGAGGGCTGAAGGCTGGGTGGGGAGAGAGGGTTGTGGGTGAGGGCTGAAGGCTGGGTGGGGAGCGGAGGGCTGTGGGTGAGGGCTGAAGGCTGGGTGGGGAGCGGAGGGCTGTGGGTGAGGGCTGAAGGCTGGGTGGGGAGCGGAGGGCTGTGGGTGAGGGAAGGCTGGGTGGGGAGCGGAGGGCTGTGGGTGGGGGCTGAGGGCAGGGTGGGGAGAGGGTTGTGGGTGAGGGCTGAAGGCTGGGTGGGGAGCGGAGGGCTGTGGGTGAGGGCTGAAGGCTGGGTGAGGAGTAGAGGGCTGTGGGTGAGGACTGAGGGCTGGATGGGGAGTAGAGGGCTGTGGGTGAGGGCTGAGGGCAGGGTGAGGAGTGGAGGGCTGTGGGTGAAGGCTGAAGGCTGGGTGGGGAGTGGAGGGCTGTGGGTGAGGGCTGAAGGCTGGGTGGGGAGGTGTCAAAATGGGAACTGCAAAGAATCCAATGAAACATCTTAACTCCAGACAGCAGAAGCTGCACACAGCATATTAGATTTTATTTTTAATTTTAATTTTAAATTTAATTAAATTTAATTAATTAATTTATTTATTTTGGTTTTCCAAGGTAGGGTCTCATTCTAGCTCAGGCTGACCTGGAATTCACTATGTAGTCTCAGGGTGGCCTCGAACTCATGGCAATCCTCCTACTTCTGCCTCCCGAGTGTTGGTATTAAATGTGTGTGCCACCGTGCCTGGCTAGATTTTATTTATTTTTTTAGCTTGTCTTTTGGTACATATGGTATACATAGGAACAGTGTTTTATCAACAAAAAAACCCAGCAGGAGCTGTGGACATGGGAAATCACTAGATTTCTGGCTTGTCTTGCAGTTCCAGAGCTTGGCACCCTTGGGCCCTAGATGCCAGTCTGCTAACACTGGATGGCAAAAAGTTTGCCATTCTGGCTGGATTCATTGTGCCTCCATTTCCCACAGTCCCTGCTGTGCCTCAATGTCATTACTGAGGTTTGGTATCACTGACCATTGTTCTTGAATTTTCTTTTAATTTTTAAAAATTATTTATTTATTTATTTATTTGACAGAGAGAGAGAGAGAGAGAGAGGGAATGGGCATGCCAGGGCCTCCAGCCACTGCAAACGAACTCCAGACGCGTGCCCCCTTGTGCATCTGGCTAATGTGGGTCCTGGGGAATCGAACCTGAGTCCTTTGGGTTTGCAGGCAAACGCCTTCACTGCTCAGCCAACCCTCCAGCCCTGTTCTTGAATTTTCATGTAGTAAGGTGAAGACAATCTATATGTCGTAGTCATCACTTCGCCAAACGTAAGCAAATCAAGCCGGGCTGAGTTGGATGTGTCCGTCTCACGGCCACACATGTGACTGTTTGTTGTGTTAACTTTCCCAGGGAGACGTAAACAGGCTTCCCTTTACCCCAGATACGGCACTGCTGACTGACCAAAGCAATGGTCATGTCGAAGCCTGACTTGGTCAACCAGTGCGTTTACTGGGGTTTCTTACAGAGCATGGGTGAGGGGTTGCTTCCAGGTGTGTAGGTGACTCAAAGGCTGCTGCACCATTGAAAGGCTCACCCCGGCATAGGCATGGGAGATGACTCATGGGTGGTGTATCATTGGAGCCCAGTGCACCTCTCACAGGGACTGCGGGAAGAGGCTCTTTCCTCCTAAGCACTTCTTTTTAAAAGGTTTAAGAAATATGTTTATTTTATTTTTTATTAGAAAGAAAGAGAGTGAGAGAATGGGTGTGCCAGGATCTCTAGCCACTGCAAACAATGCCTGCTATGTGCATCTGACTTTTGTGGGTTCTGGGGACTCAAACCTGGGTCCTAAGGCTTCACAGGCCAGTGCCTTAACCTTAAACACTTCTTATTTCTTACCTAACCTTGGCGAGGTTCTTGTGAATCTTGTGGATTTTAGGAAACTGCTGGGGGCTTATGAGTTATTTCCTGAGTCTTAACCAGCCTTCCCATGCACTTGGAAGCCCGTGAATCGTAACAAGCTGATGATGGAATTTGGAATGTCTTATTGTCTTCCTCCAGGATGCAATGTTTCAACTGGGAACAATTTGCTGAATAACATTATGTACTTTTCTTTTGAAAATATCTGAGCTTTCAAGCTACACTAGTGAAAGAGAGAGAGAGAGAGAGAGAGAGAGAGAGTGTGTGCCAGGGCACCTTGCTATTGCTAACTCCAGATGCATGTCCCATTTTGTGCACCTGTCTCTGTGTGGGTACTGGGGAATTGAATCCAGACCAGCAGACTTTGCATGCAAGTGCCTTTAACCACTGAGCAACCTCCCCAGTCGTATAATGCATGTTGATCATAATCTCCTATTACTTTCTTTGGTTGCCTAACCTCTGAACCACTTCGCCTTTCCAACGATTTCCTCTTCTCTTTTGATGTCATTTTTGTTTTTCTGCCCTACCCCGTCCTTCATGCTGACCTGTTGGACTCAGTGTTGTGCAGGTCTTGGGCAGGGAATGGCAGCTGCTGTGAGGTCATGAATGCAAGGGCCCTTCCTATTCAGAAGACAGCGTTCCAGACAGTCCAGAGAAGCGTCTGTCTACCAGTCAGCTGTAATTATTTACGGGCACGTCCCAGTTCAAGCTGGAAATTCATCTAGAGACATCCTTTGAGGCTGACTGTCTCAAATTCTAGAAATCCTGGGAAAATATTGTCGCAATCATCTAGAGACAAACTTTGAGGTTGACTGACTCAAATTCTAGAAATCCTGGGAAAAGATTGTCGCAATCATCTAGAGACACACTTTGAGATCTACTGACTCAAATTCTAGAAATTCTGGGAAAAGATTGTCGCAATCATCTAGAGATACACTTCGAGGTTAGACTGACTCAAATTCTAGAAATTCTGGGAAAAGATTGTCGCAATCTAGAGACACACTTTGAGATTAGACTGACTCAAATTCTAGAAATCCTGGGAAAAGATTGTCGCAATCATCTAGAGACACACTTTGAGGTTGACTAACTCAAATTCTAGAAATCCTGGGAAAAGATTGCCACACAACTTTTAGATTAGGGCCCCAGTAATTAGTCTGGAATACTAGCTTGTTCCAGAACTTATACCTGGATGGTAAGCCTAATCCAATTCCTGAACAACACTTTTGTTTCTTGCACGACCTCTTTCCTCTCACTCATTCTGTTTCAATCCTTTAATTAATGAGACTATGAAAATTTCAAAGGCGCTACACAGACGTGGCACCATTAAAATACTAGTATGGACTTGAAATTGGATTATGAAATTAGGAATGAAGACAAGTCACAGCACTTGGATTCCACGTGCAATTTTTAACATCAATTTTGTTCTCTGAGTGGCTCACTTATTCCACCAAGTGAAAACAAAACCCAGAGAAATCAGGACAGAATTGTTCTAAGACTACAGATAGTGGCTTGTTTTCTGGGACTCTTGTAGAGTCATGGAAACGTGTGTGTGTGTGTGTGTGTGTGTGTGTGTGTGTACTGGTGTGAACTTAGTGGAGTAGTAAGGTAGAGCAAAGTGAAGCTTAAGAGTCGGACAAACATCCCAATAGACCACACTCACCTAGCACATAGACAGCCTCTGTGGTTGGGAAACAACATGAGAAGAGGTTTTATTTGTGTATTTCAGTTCATTACTGGCGGGACGTCAGCCAACTTTCTATTTCTCCAAGGCTCTCAGGAACAGCTTTCGGCATTCAATCACGCCCGCTCTTATTTAGGCGAACTGGTTGGGCCGTTCCTCCTTCGGAGAAGTGGAGTGGGTTTCCCCTGGTGTCTAATTGAAAGGACTTGCTTGCACTTGAACGATGTGGCAAACATCTGGTGAGGGAAGGGGCCTTTGCAGCCATGGAGACATCTTGGAAGATACCATGTGCCGCAGGCAGAACAAGCTAGCCCGGGTCACCAGTTTCATGCCTGACTCCTCCATTCTTTCAACTTTGACCTTAGATGTGACTCGCTTGTGTGTCCCCCCTCTGGTGAGTCATATCTACCACTGGGTCAATTCGTTGTCCATAACTGGAAAGCACTTTTCAGCAAAGCTTCTTACAGGGGCTTGTCGTCCTAGAATGGAAAAGGTGGAGATGCACAAATCTCAAGGCAGGGACAGCAAACTAGAGGTTTTGATGCATAATGACACACATGATCTGTGTGTGTGTGTGTGTGTGTGTGTGTGTGTGCGCGTGCGCGCATGGATGTGCTCTTGAGGCACCCTGGGAACTCTCCTATGGCAGAGTGTGCTTGCCCAGGGGGAACATAGAGTGTCCCTCTCCATCACACATCTGCCTGTTCCTGCTTGAGCCAGAGTCTCTTATTGATCCAGAAGCATGCCAGTGTTTTGTTTTGGGGGGGGGGTTGGTCAGCTCCAGGAATTCCTGGGTCTCTACTCCCCTGCAGGACTGGGGTACAGACACTCATGGCCACAATCAGCTCTTAAAAGTGGGTTCTCGAAATTTGAACTCCAGTGGTCTCAGGCCCTTATGCTTGTACAAGAAGCAACTTAAGCTCTGAGCCATTTCTTCAGCCCTGTTCTGTGATTCACTGAAATGCCGCAGTGGTGTGAGGGGTCCAGAAGCAATGGGTTAGACCAAAGACACTGAAAGGATCTTCATTCGCTTATTCACTCAGCATGTGTTGGTTGAGCTCTTTCTTTGAGCTTTGCACTGGGTTGGAGACAGTAATGAAGGTGCATATGGGGGCTCTTTCTTTCCCAGCAAGTGCAAGGCCCTTTGCACTGGGTTGGAGACAGCCTGCCAACCTGGGTTCACTAGTAAAGCCAGTTGCACAAAGTGGTTCACATGCCAGTGGTTCCTTTGTAGCAGCAGGAGGCCCTGGCATGCTCACTTTCTCTCTCTCTTAAACAAGTAAGAAATATTCTTTGAACTGTGGTCATAAATTCTAACTCAGTGGTATAGGCAAGAACTTCCGGTGTCTGAATTTTCACATTTGAAATCAGGGACCATGCTTATCCCCAGGGCTCACTGAGGATTCAAGGAGTTTATTCACATCAACTAATTAGTCCTGTGTCTGAAAACACTGAGACCTTTATGGTAACAATATCTGTTGCAAATGCATTACAAAAAACAAAAGATGGATGTGGTGGTACACATTTTTAATCCCAGCACTTAGGAGGCAGAGGTAGGAGGATCGCTGTGAGTTTGAAGCCAGCCTGAGACTACATAGTGAATTCCAAGTCAGCCTGGAATAGAGCGAGACCCTACCTCAACAAAACAAATAGATGGCTTAACAGTTATTCTTTGAAAGCCAGAGGATCCCGGTTCAACGCTCCAGGACCCACGTAAGCCAGATGCATAAGGGCATGCATGTATCTGGAGTTTGTTTACAGTGGCTGGAGGCCCTGGTGCGCCCATTCTCTCTCTCTCTCTTAAGTAAATAAATAAATACAATATTTAAAAATGTTTGAAAGAAAGAACCAAAACCAAGTCTATATTGCATTGGCACTGAGGAATTCTATAGAAAGATTTCCATAGACTTGCTTCATCACGTGAAAAGACATTTCTTACAATGCCAAAGAATTGTTACAGTGGGGTTCAGAACAACCTAAGAAAGTGGAGCTGGGTTCAAGTCCTGGTTCTACTGCAGTGCACCTGTGAACTGCGGTGCCAGTCACAGCAGTGTGCTTAATTTCTTGTCTATACCATGGGTTTATGGTTCTGCTTTTGTATATGTCACAGTTCAGTTCCCAACTTCCTGATTTTCCATAACAAGTATCACTGAATATTAATGGTGAACAGAGTATAATGTTGGTGCTAACTTCTTTTTTAATAAAATATATTAAAATTTTTTGAAAATTTATTTGCACATATTTGCATTTGGGGGTTTACCAGAGTTTCTTGCTGTTGCCAACACACACCAAATGCATGTGATACTTTTAAAAAATTTCAAAACATTTTTATGAATTTGAAAGGAGAGAGAGAGAGAGAGAAACTATGGGCTTTTGAATCTGGCTTTATGTGGGTATTGAACCTGGAATTGAACCTGGGCCAGCAGGTTTTGCAAGCAAGTACCTTTAACCACTGAACCACCTTCTCAGCCTGGTTCTGACTAACTTCTTTTAGGTAGGACGAAGACATGAACGTATGCTGTCTGTATAGGAAGAGAATAAAAATATAAGGAAAACATTCCAGTCTAGGCTTCCTCCTCCATGGAAAGCTCAGTGCATACAGGTAGTGATATGTACGCCAGTGTCCCAGATGACCGCTGTGTTGGGAACTTGTGAAAAATGTAAATTACTGGGCCACACCCAAGATATATTCTATAAGCAATTCCAAGGGTGGGGCACCAGCAGTCTGTTTAACATACCTTCCAAGTATTTATTTATTCCTTTCTTCCTTCCTTTCTTTTCTTTTTTTTTTTTTCATGGTTTTTCGAGGTAGGGTCTCTCTCTAGCCTAGGCTGACCTGGAATTCACTATGTAGTCTCAGGGTGGCCTTGAACTCACAGCAATACTCCTACCTCTGCCTTCCAAGTGCTGGGATTAAAGGCGTGCACCACCACACCCAGCTCCCTTCCAAGTATTTCTGATGTGTGGTCAAGTATGAGAAATGCTGACATAGACTCTTGTTCTGATAAATAATAATAAAAAATCCCAGCAAAGGATAATCAAAAGGAAACTGGGTTCACGTTTCACTTGTTCATTCATTCATTCATTCATTCATCCATTCACATATGTATTAAGTGCAGAGTACTTGGATGGATTCTATAGAGAGATACTCAGATACAGCCCGGAATAACATAAGCCTGAAAACATGGGGGCCCAGAGGAGTTGGGGAAAAATCACAAAGAGTTAAAATTTGAGATTTCTACTCCTCCAGTGAGGAAAGCCAGGACACCCCGTCTCTAGTCCCTGGATTAGTTTCCTCTGCTGAACCCAAGCCAAGCATTGTCATCCAGGAGTTAGCTGAGCATATCAGAACCTTCCAGAAGATGTTATTAAAAACGAGAAATCTTGCTCACCTTTCCTTTGAGGATGCGCTATATCCCCTCGATGGGCCAACTTAGGAAGTGTCATGTCCAGAGCCATGTGTGACCTCAGGAAAGATACAGGGTCGGGGCGGGGGGTGTGGAGAGTTTTAAGGGTTTGCTGGAGTGACCTGGGGGATGAGGTCATATTTAGATTAAAAGTAAGCCCGGGAAAATTCTCAATGACCAAGAAGTAGTTTGTTAGGGACCAGGTGCTCTGGCTTGATAGTTAATATTAATGAGACACACACCGTACTTTTCTTCCAAGGATCTGATCTCTATTGTCTCTTTCATTTTCTTGGCGTCTCCGTGAGATAGGCGTGGGTGAGCACTGTTTCCCCTCCTCGTAAACAAGAACACTGAGAAAGCCAGTGCTTCTGACTGGAGCGAGCGCCATCCATCAACAAATGTTTATGAACTAGCTAGCTCACATTGTTTCATGGCATCTTCTTTCTGAACATCTATGTAGGGTGTGCCTTTAGTGGGAACGGTATGGAAGGAAACAGCGAAGTCAAGGAAAACTGAACTCCACAGCTTCTCTAAAACCACCATGAGGGGTAACTATGTGATCAGGTACTGTTTTTGTTTTCCCCTAAGCACAATTCATCACCTGTGACTCATTTGTACCCTCCACGGCCCAATTTCATGCCATCTACTAGTGAGAGGCTGTGAGGTTAGAGTGTGGGAAGGTGGGGCCACTGTTAACCAGGAAAGTTGGTTAAATTAGTTTTCTTATTAACTAAAATCAGGCAAAAAAAAAAAGTTGTTTCAACGTTACTCATTGGAAACTAACACACACCTCTAGGAATAACGGAGCACAAACAGTGTGCACACAGGGGTTAGGAGAACTCGGTTCTAAGTGAGCTTCCTAGTGACTTCATGACGATGGTGTTAGGCGTGTCTCTAAGGCTCCTGTGGCCTCACGTTTCTTACCTGTACCAGTATTATTTGTACCCAAGCCTACAACAAACAGCAGGAGGAGAAAGTACAAGGGTCCCAGTATTCTCAGACAACAGAGGGACCAATTTCGTTCTGCTTGGAAAAAATGTCCATATCTGCCTGTTTAAATATATTTTCATTTTATTTATTTATTTGAGAGAGAGAGAAAGATGGAGAGAGAGAGAGAGAGAGACAGACAGACAGACAGACAGAGACAGAGACAGAGAATGAGTGCATCCAGATGTCTAGCCACTGGAAACGAACTTCAGATGCATGCCCCACCTTGTGCATATGGCTTACCTGGGGTCCTGGGGAATTGAACCTGGGTCCTTAGGCTTCACACTCTAGCACCTTAACTGCTTAAACCATCTCTCCAGCCCTTGAATATATTTTCAAATGCTTAATTTATTTAAAAATATTTAGCATGGGCTCATTTAGATGTATTGGCAAATCAACATGTATTTAATATATTTGTGAGTTCAATGATCTCCAAGTGGTAAGATGGTAGGTGATTTTAGTTTTACCTTTATTTTTTTGTTTTTTTTTTTTCTAGGTAGGGTCTTGCTCTAGCCCAGGCTGACCTGGAATTCACTACATCATGTCAGGCTGGCCTCCAACTCATGGCGATCCTAGCGATGCTGGGATTAAAGGTGTGGGCCACTACACCTGGCAATTTTACCTTTTCTTGCTTATTATCATAAGTCCATAATGAAGTTCATAACCCTAGTGTAATCTCCTTGTTTTCAGACTGGAAAGCCTGAGAGAACGAACTTGCTATTCAAACCCTCTGAACCTGTCAGAAATAGACGTGGGCCTGTGAACAAGTTTCCAGTTTTGCCCTGAGGGGCGTTTCACTATGCATGTTTCCCCTGCTGCCTCCTCCCCCCTCCTCCACCCCTTCCCTTCCCTTCCCTTCTCCCCTCCCTTCCTTTCTTCCCCCTGTTCTTCTTTACCCCTTGCCTTTTCTTTTCTTCCCAAGAGCCTGATAGGTAAGTGTGCTACCATTAGGCTACCCCACGCTGACCTAGTGTGTTGAGTGGGCAGCTCAGTGGGCAGGGCGATGGTCTCCCACATACAAGGCCTTGAGTTTGATTCTCAGCATTGCGTAAACTGCACGTGGTGGTCCATGCCTGTCATCTCAGGCTTTTATAAGTAGAGGCAGTTCAAAGCCATCCTGAGCTATGGAGCCACTTGGAGGTCAGCCTGGGATACATGTGATGGTAGTTTTTTAAATTTTTTGAGAGAGAAAGAGAGAGAGAGAGAGAGAGAATGGGCGCGCCAGTGGCCTCTCAGCCACTATGATCGAAATCCAGACACATGCGCCCCCTTGTGGGCAAGTGTGGCATTGAGCCCTTGTGTCACTTGTGTCTGGCTAAACATGGGACCTGGAGAATCAAATGGGCATTCTTAGGCTTGGCAGGCAGGCACTTTAACCTCCAAGCTATCTCTCCAGCCCATTTTTTTCTAGGTTAAAAGAGAGACAAGGAGCCAGGCGTGGTGGCGCACGCTTTTAATCCCAGCACTCGGGAGGCAGAAGTAGGAGGATCGCTGTGAGTTTGAGGCCACCCTGAGACTACATAGTGAATTCCAGGTCAGCCTGGACCAGAGTGAGACCCTACCTTGAAAAAAAAAAAAGAGAGAGAGAGAGAGAGACAAAGGGGCTGGAGAGATGGCTTAGTGGTTAAGGCGCTTGCCTGCAAAGCCCAAGGACCCAGGTTCGATTTCCCATTGCCTATGTAAGCCAGATGGACAAGGTGGTGCATGTGTCTGGAGTTCATTTGCAGTGGCTGAAGGCCCTGGTGTGCCCATTCTCTCTCTCTCTCTTTGCCTCTTTTGCTGCCTTTCAGATAAATAAAATAAAGCAAATTATAAAAAAGAAAGATAATATAATTTGGTATTCTTGTTATTTAGATTCTGTTTTAGCAAAGACCTTTTTAGCCCCTCGCCTAGGTAGTAATGTCGGCGAGCTCTTTGGGGTGATTAGCAGATGGTGACCACAGCCCATGTTCTCTTCAGGATGGTAGGGGTATCAGTGTATTTCTTCCCTGCTGTTGCCACCATCTTCTCTGTCCATCTTGGCTCTGTTGTTCTGCCATTTTGGCATTGGGGTGGCTCATCTCTGCAGTCCATGGTAGGGGTGTTTGATACCAAGTTCCTTCTCGATCATCTTTGGAACTATCCGTGATATGTTCAGAAAGCTAACGGTGATAGAAGAACATTCTGGAAGAGGGATATGAGGGCAAGGAGACGATGAGAGCAATCGTAGGCCTGTCACTGACAGAAAGCTCAGCACACAGTCTCCATTATCTTTATTCATTGCTTCCCCTGATCCAGGTGAATTTAGAAAAAAAAAAAAAATCCAATTTTTTTTTTTTTTTTTTTAGTTTACAGTTCACTAACATGTCTAAACAATCTATTGCATCATTATCCCAAACAAGAGGTTCTTTTTGGATAATGAATGATAGGCAAATGTTCCCCGTGATGATGAATGTATGTGCGGGCATATGACAGGGACTGACTTTTCCATGGCGATCAAGTTAGTTGAGTACTTTTGGCTTGCATCATGAACAGGTGCCTAAACAACAACAACAAAAGCCTCTCATTTTTTTTTTCTAATCTCCATATGTAATTTCTACTCATAAATATTTCTTCTGCTTTACATCTCCATGGAAAAATTGCCTCCTACACAAGCTCCACCTTCCAGCCAGGTCCAAGCCTCTCGCTACCAATGTGATCATTATACCCAGGATTCCAGCTGCCTTTGCTTATGAGGGTTTCATGCAAATATGAACCGAAGGGAGCAAAAACATAACATGCTGCCATTTTTTTCCTTCTCATTTCCTGAAGTAAAATAGCAGTTTATTCTGCGGGCTTTCAAATCACTCCCACAAAACTGGCAATCCAATACAATCGACACATTCATGCTAATCCACCCAGAAGTAAATACACTGTGGTAAAACTGTGACATTTGCAAAGACCATAGCTCCCCAATTACTGAAGAATTAACTAGGGATATAATGAGGGAGGGCCAAGTGTGATTCAGCGTGGAGGGAAGCTGCCTGCCACTCCGTGTCTCACCCCCAGCCCAATGGAAACTTTCTATACAGCTGAGAACTTACAAGTGTGGCTGACTTGGATGTTTGCTTTCAGTGAAAATGTCGCACGATGCATTCTTGACTTGCTCTAAGAACTGACAAAATGTCCTCAAGAGACACTGGCGTAGGGACTTTTATTTATTTATTTATTTATTTAATTTTTTTTTTTTTTTTTAGGTAGGGTCTCGCTCTAGCCCAGGCTGACCTGGAATTCACTGTGTAGTCTTAGGGTGGCCTCAAACTCATTGTGATCCTCCTACCTCAACTTCCTGAGTTCTTGGATTAAAGGTGTATGCCACCACACCTGGCTGGCTTTGAGACTTTTATGGACCTAGACAATGCTAGGACTTGCTCAAATCCTTGTGGACTGTTTGTTATGAGACCACAGTCCACGGGGTCCAAGATGGGTCAGTTGTTCATGGCAGCCAAAGGGACAGGCTTTTCATACATCCTTGAATGACAGTCCCAAAGCCTGCATTTGGATCCCGTCTTTATCCTATTACTATGAATAGTACTGGGAACAATCCATTCATCAATATATAAATTATTGAAGTCTCCATGGGCATTTTGGTCATCCAATGTCCCTGTGAGGGAATGAAAGTTTTATTTGTCAAGGTCACTCACATTTCGTAGACAGGGCACTGAGGGTCAGAAGGTTAATTGCTTGCCACCTTGTAGTAGCTACTTGTACCTAGATCAGGTCCCGAGAAGGCAGGGGCTTCACTCAGCATCACGCAACAAGACTGGCACTGAGAAGGGCATAATGAGTCTGGGATTTCCAGGCCATTGCTTAGGTCACTGGACCATGCCGTCTCGGAGCACCCAGCCTGGCCGAGGAGGTGAACCACCTCACATTTCATCCCCTCAACAGGAAAACCATGTCTGCGCCCTGATTGGAAGGGAAATGAGATGCTAACGATGTTGTTGGCTGTTCTAAGAACATCTCCTGTCCATGTAGATGGATGTCTTGGATAGACTGCTCTGCAATAATGCGACATAAACACTTAACCACTGCTTTCATCTACGATCCCAGTCCACCCACAGGCTTGCATCCAGCCCCACGGGTCACACAGCCTATAGCCCGGACTTGGCCGTGTTCAGAGAACTTTTGACCTGTAGTCTCCATAGTGGGGCACTCTGTACCAGCCTTTTCTCTTTCAACAGATGAGTAAAATGGAGCTAATTTTATTGAGCATATAATAGAGGACTGAATCAAAGTATACAACAAACTGTGCAAGACTTTACGTACTGAATCCACTCTTTTCAGCTTACAAAATTTACTTAAATATATATATATATATATATTTTATTTTAGAGAAAGAAAGAGAGAGAGAGTTGGTGCACCAGGGCCTCAGCCACTGCAATCGAACTCCAGATGCATGTGCCACCATGTGCATCTGGCTTACGTGGGTTCTGGGGAAATGAACCTGGGTGCTTAGGCTTTGCAGGCAAGCACCTTAACTGCTAAGCCACCTCTCTAGCCCAGAAATCTATTTTTTTGAAAACAGGGAGAGCAGAGAATGAAAGAATTCTAGAAAGTGGTCATTTTGTACTTGTTCAAGTCACCATTTATAAATCCCAACTCACTTG